>VYZX01026999.1:54175-76426 GCA_013401335.1 Brachypteracias leptosomus
GGCTGAGGGAGCTGGGTCTCTTTAGTTTGCAGAAGAGGAGACTGAGGGGAGACCTCATTAATGTTTATAAATATATAAAGGGGGAGTGTCACGAAGATGGAGCCAGGCTCTTCTTGGTGACAAACAATGATAAGACAAGGGGTAACGGGTACAAACTGGAACACAGGAGGTTCCACTTAAATATGAGAAGAAACTTCTTCTCAGTGAGGGTAACAGGACACTGGAACAGGCTGCCCAGGGAGGTTGTGGAGTCTCCTTCTCTGGAGACATTCAAAACCCGCCTGGACGCCTTCCTGTGTAACCTCATCTAGGTGTTCCTGCTCTGGCAGGGGGATTGGACTAGATGATCTTTTGAGGTCCCTTCCAATCCCTGACATTCTGTGATTCTGTGATTCTAAGTACTAGTAGGAAGCTAAACAGCACAGGTGCACTAAAAAGAAGAGTGTAGTTGTTGTCATGGGGTGAATTAAGGGTGAGGTAGTCACAAGAAGAAAACACCAGCAACATAGAATCTAAAATATATTTACTAAGTGCACTGGGTTTAGTGAGTAGATAGCAATTCCTCTTCTAAGTTCTGGCATGTACACACAGAGTACAGCAAACACATACTGTACAATCAAACACCCCAGTGCAGCTGTGGCCAGCACCCTAGACTCAGATGAGCAGGATGCTCACTCCAACCTAAGTCCAGGCTAGTCACCTGGACTTTAATGTGGACATCAGGCTCAGTCTTCTACAGTATTGGACTGTGTGTGTCTGGAGGAGCTCTTGTCTCAGTTATCTAACTTAGATGGTTGCAATAAGTTAACATTGGCTTTACTAGTCATGTCATACTAGGTTAATTTCTTTGATTTTCTTCATATCTGAAGCCAACTAGCATTTGTTACCTGGGTGATAATCACCTTTTAGCCTCCCACTATCTATGTAACAAGGATGTGAAGTTTTTATCAGTTTTGATGGATGTAGTCCAGAACTCTCAGGTAGGCCTCCCTGATAACAGTGATCTGTGGTTTTTTTCTGAGAACATCTTGGAATCACCTAGTAAGTGAGAACAGGACAGGTATAGTCAAAGTCTCTTTCTCTCTGAGTGGCACTTTCAGGAAGGCTTCACTCTGTGATACTTTCTGTTAGGGCCTGATTGTGCCTGTTGACATTAATCATAGAATCACAGAATGCTTTAAGCTGGAAGGGATCTCTAGAGGTCATCTGGTCCAACCTCCCTACACAAGTAGGGACATCTCTACCTAGGTTCCCCGTCACCCTCATTTGGGACTTCTGCTGTCTGCCTATGAGTCCAGGATCTCCATTTAAGTTCAGAGCTGGGCTTTCAACCCTTCCCTGATCTATGCTGTATGTGTACCTGTATCCAGCCCTGTCTCTGATTCTGTCTCCTGAATGGAACTTGTACCTGTGTTGTAGGTAGCGTGTTTACTGAGGGAAGACCTTGTTGCTCTATACAGACACCTGAAAGGAGGTTGCAGTGAAGTGGGTGTTGGTCTCCTCTCCCAAGTAGCAAGAAGAAATGGCCTCAAGTTGCACCAGAAAAGGTTTAGATTGGAAATTAACAAAGATGTCTTCACCAAAAGGTTGTTAAGCATTGGAACAGGCTGCCCAGGAAAGTGGCAGAGTCACCATCCCTGGAAATATTTAAAAGATGTGTAGATGTGGTGCTTAGGGACGTAGCTTAGTGGTGGATCTGGCAGTGTTATGTTTATGGTTGGACTTGATGATCTTGACTGGAAAAGGAGAAACATAACCTCCATTCCCAAAATGGAAGGAATGTGAATATTTCTTTGCTTGCTTTTTGAACTCCACTCAGCAATAGGTCTGTTCTGTTTCTTTCTTTTAGTATTTGGCTTCTATGATGAGAAAGGCAGCAGTGAGGCCCTTCTGTAAGAGCAGTGGGGGTTACATTTCATAATAAACAAATGGGGGAGCTGTGCTGGTGTGTATGCTGTGCTGGAAGTATGCTTCCATACTTCCCAGCTAGCAATGTGTGTGATATTGTAGGCAATACCAAAAGAGACTAAAGACTTCTAGTTTTTTCCTTCCTTGGCACCAAGGAAATTTCTGACTGTAAAACCACAAGATCACCCCTTCTGCCCTCCACCTCCATTTTCTTTTCTTCCATTAGCCTAAGATTAGACCCATCTTTGCAGATTCTGTACTGCAATGGCACCAAAAATATTGACAAAGTTGGGATGAAATGTAGGAAGTCTATTCTTTTCTAAAACTGACAAAATGTACCACTGTCCATTTAAATAGTGCTGTGCAATAGGTATGGATTGGCTAATGTCCTAGACACTCTAATATAGCTAAAAGTATAACGCAACAACAATTGTAAGTGAAAAAGTGAAACAGACAACACTTGTAAGTTCTTACTGTTTTATTTGGTGTTATTGAATCCAATAGCCCAATAGTGGTGAGGCTACTGCAGCTCCCTTTCCCTAGGTCCACACACTAGCAAGTCTGAGTGTATAATCCCAGTAGGCCTACAAACACATACACAGGACATATACACACAACCAGCCACACAAAACAATTCAGGCAGAAACACTCATGCAAACACAGATGGCTCTAACAGATCTGGTACAGATCCCCTCATTCATAGATACAATCCCTCATACATTCTTTCCTGCACACATGCATGCACACACAAACACATACACACACACGCCGGATGCCAGTAACTGACTGTAGATACTAAGTCTACCCAGCAACTGGCCCTGAAATCGCCGGTCCTCCAGTTACCTCACACAAAGTGTTGTAGAGGCATCCATAGAACAGGCAGAGTAGCTACTGAAAGTGCAGAATTATTCCAGTAAAAAATTATTCAGCACTCCAACAGACCAAATTAAATTGCAAGTTTGGATGTCAGACAGGAATATAATATACAACTAACTTCTAAGTTTTGTCAATATTCCTTTTAAGAAAGATGGTCCAAAATGTGCACACACTTACAAAGGGAAAACCTCCCACTCAAGGGTACCCAGAAAAAGGGATCACTCACCCACAAGAGGAGGGAGAGGGATCACTCAAGGATATATCCAGAAGTATTCATTTACCAAAGCGGGCATGAGAGCTCGCTCAGTCCCAGGAAATTTTCTCGAGCAACATCTCAATCCAAGGGGAGAGTCCTTGACTGCTCCAAGGAGGACCTGCTCAAATCATCTCTCTGGCAGGGCTCCACTTATACGCTAGTTGAGTCTGATGTGGTCAATTCTAATTAGCTGGGAGCAAGTGCAGACAAAGGCAAGGTAACTTTGTTTTAGGTAAGGCCTGAAATAAAGCAATCAGGTTTTAACAGACCTAAAGCCCTGATCTTTATCAGGGCAGATGCATCTGGCACACACCCACACTGGGATCCACACTTGGACACTATGGATCTCCCAGAAACTAGTCTTTGACATGCATTCTGCTTGCCAGCTGACCTCAGATGCTCATATTCCCAGTCACTGGTACTGAAGTGTGCAAGCCTCTGAAGCCTGCAGAACCACTCCAGTTGTTGGTACACAGTGTAAGTACTGGATGGGTCTTCTACTGTCTCGTAACAGATAAGCTATTCCTATAACGATTGTCAGATTATGTTCTTTAATGCAAGTTCCTTATAATATTACACATCACTGGAAGTTGTGCTGTAGGGCATTATTGCTAGAAAAGATCAAATTAAACACCAACAAGTTACACTTCTTGAATGAAAAATAAGCTAAAACTTTATTCCTAACGCAAGGAATTGGGTTCTCAGCCTGTGAGCTTTAAGAAGGTGTTAAAGATATGATACGATATAAGGTAGCACAATATGTTACAATACAACATGGTATGAGAGTACAGGAAAAACCCAGCAGTGATTACAATGAAGTGGAGAGAACAGAAGGGGAACAGAGAATTACAAAGAAAAGAATTAGAAGAATGAAGCATAGATCCTTTGCTATGGAAATGTAGAAAGTATAATTTGCTGTGTTCCTGCTGATTTTACGAAGAGGACTCTTCATTTATTCTCCATACAACTTGCCACCAGCCTAGTTGAAAACAAAACAGAATAAATGAATAAAAAAAAACAAGCAAAAGGAACAAATACAACAATCTGTGAAACAACAAATACAACAATATATGAAATAATAGATCACATTTATCAATATCCTAATTGTTGTGTCTCCTGAGAGCATTAACAGAAAAGACAATGTTGTATCACCATGCTATCTCCTCTTTTTGTACCAAGGAAGTGTCTTAACCTGCACAAATTATTTACTTACATATTGAACTAGTACCTTTACACACAACTTTGTGTGTTAGACTAATCTAGACGCCTTCTGTAATGGAGTGACTGCAGCATTGCACAAGGGAAAAACTATAGACAACATCTACCTGGACTTCCATAAGACCTTTGATATGATCCCCCAAAACATTTTTGCTGTTAAATTGGAGAGATGTGGGTTTAATGGATGGACTGTTACATGGGTAACAATTGGCTGGATGACAGTGCCCAAAGAGTTACAGTTAATGACTCAATGTCCAAGTGGAAACCAGTAACACATAGTTTCCCTCAAGGTTCCATACCGGGACCGATACCATTTAATACCTTCATCAATGTGTCATTCATAGTGAGATTTAGTACACCATCATCAAGTTTGTGGATGACACTTAGCTGAGTGGTGCAGTTGATTTGCTTGAGGGAAGGGATGGCATCCAAAGGGACATGGACAAGTTTGAGGAATAGGCCCATGTGAACCTCATGAAATTCAATGAGGCCAAGTGCAAGGTCCTGCACCTAGATTGGGGCAATCACCAGGATCAGTATAGACTGAAGGATGAATGGCTTTAGAGCAGTACTCTGGATAAGGACTTGTGGATGAAAAATTATATATCAGACGGTCATGTGTGCTTGCAGCCCAGACAGACAATTATATCCTGGGCTACGTCAAGTGAAGTGTGACCAGCAGGTCGAGGGAGGTGATTCTGACCCTCTCACTCTGTTTTCATGTGATCCCACCTGGATCACTATGTTCAGTTCTGGGGGCCCCCAGCATGAGAAAGGCATCGACATGTTAGCAGAGGTCCAGAAGAAGGCCAACAAAATGATCAGAGGGTTGGAACACCTCTCTTATGAAGACAGCTGACAGAGTTGGGGTTGTACAGCCTGGAAAAGAGAAGCCTCCAGGTACACCTTCTTGTGCCCTTTCAGTATACAAGGGGACTTAAAAGAAAGATAGAGACTTTCTACCAGGGCCTGTAGTGACAGGACATGGGGCAATGATTTTAAACTGTTACAGGGAGCATAGATTAGATATAAGGAAGAAATTTGTTATGATGAGACAGAAAAATATCCTTTCTCATAGTAGGGGTGTTTGACCAGATGATCTTTAAATGTCCTTTCTGACAAACCATTCTGTGATTCTACGGTTGTGATCCAGAAGAGTATAGACATACTCCCTCTAGTACTATCGATAAAGGACACAAAACCTTCACTGAGATCGAGTTCATATTCACTCTGAACTCTACTAGGTCACTTTTCAAATACATCTCCCAGTCCTGCTTTTAAAGGAACAAATGCTGAGACTTCCACTACTCTCATTGGGAATATCTTTCAGATATATGAGACACTTTCTGATAAAAGTATTTCATGGTAATTATTTAAAGTTCTCACATTTATTCAGATTTATCCCATTATTCTTTGTAAATCTTTGTTCAGATTTATTCCATGTATCTCCTCAAAAACCCTTCTTATTGCTTTCTCTGCAGGTATGAGCCTCTTTTCAATGCCTTCAGAAAAGTATGGTATAATTGATATTTCCCTTTACTGTTGGGAAAAGCTGTCCTTAATTCTCACCTTTTCCCATGTGTTTAAAGATTATTTTGAGATGGAATTTCTCTGTTAGATAGCACTGATTTTATTTGAATTCTGGAAAAACAATAATAGAAAACTCATCACTTGTAATTTTTCAAAGTAACGTTCACAAAGCCTGGCAGAACACAGCTGAGGTTAGATTTAGCTTCTATTCAGTGATCCTTATACCAGTGAGTAAATTCAAATTTCAAATGGCACACTAGCCTACCTTGGCTGTCCACACCAATCCACTCACCAAAACTGCGTAGACCAATGCTTTGCCACAGAGGATGAGGTAAGTGAGCTTCAGAGAATTTCCATAATGCAAGTAGGACCCTGCAAATCAGACATCACTTGTGTATTGAATTATCATCACAAGAGACTAAATCTAATGTAGCTTTAATCAAATGAGAACTCCTGAAATCTTTAGCTAAGTGACACACAAGAACTAAAGTCAAAAGAATAGCTCTGTAGACATGTTGTAGCAGGAGTTGGGAAAGAACACTGTGATTCAAAGAACCAAAAAAGAAAGCGATTCTAGGAAAGACATAGATTGCTTTTATGCTAAGAAAGTATGTCCTGATTGGGAATGTTTAACTACTGTGTTACTACATCTACTAAAAAATTTGGCTGTTCATGTAAATCCCCTCATAGGAACTCAAATTAAGCTGAATCACAAGATACAATTTTTTTCACTTGTTATTGACAATGACCTTCTGAGTGCTGCTGATCTATCAGGGAAGTTTTAAATAGTTTGGAATAATATGATATCTAGAAATTTTATTCTTGTAGATTTTTCACTCTTAAGGAATTCCAGTAGTATTGAAACATGAGCCTGATCTTAGTTCAGCCTTAAGATTCCTGAAGTGTTAAAAGAAGTTGATGAAAAACAAGAGTATGCAAATATGTATATATAGAGGAAAGAAACATAATTTTTTATTTGGAGATTCCCATAGTTTGGAGAGGACTTGTAGTGAGAAGTACTCTAAATTTGATAATAAGAAATATTCAGAATTCTGGATTCTGAATGCTGGTGTCATAATCACTTGGATAAATATGATTTCTTTCTTGCTGAGCAAGCATCCTCCCAAAAGAAGCAGTGTTAGAACCGAAGGAGAAGATAAAAAGAGCAAATTACGCTCTATAGGATGGTTCCACAATTTCTTCTATTTCAAAAGGGAATCATAAAGAAGAGCTAAAAAAAAATCCAAAACACATCTACATGAAGCATGCACATATAACCCTCAAAAAAAGAAGTCCTTTTTTTCTTTTTTTTTCTTTAAGCAAACATACAAATCACTTAGATGAGGAAGTGCAAGTTATTCTTGTAGTAGAACTCTCACATACCTTCTACTTACCTTAAATAAAACTAGAATTAAAATACATAAAGATATTTACCCGTGAGAAGACAAACATACCTTCTGTGAGTGCACAACCTGAAAGACAAAAATTAACTGAAAGTCACATTTCTCTTCATTGCAAATAGAACACAAGTTTCAACCTGCAATATACTCCCTGATTCATTTTACTATACTATGTATTTTATTATTTTACTATACTACAGATATTTCTCAGTGAAAATCTGAAGAAACCTTAAAAAAACTATAGATGTATAATGATAATGTATACACGGAGGCCCAGGAATATGAAGAGATATATGCAAATACCTACACATTTACATATATTTTTGTGCCATAACAACACCTTGTCTAAAACTTGGATATAGATGTGTTTCACATTATAAGTCACAATCTTTCAATTCATGATTTCTACTTAGTACCGCATGGTGATCCACATTTTTCACTCACCAGCATCACCATAGATTAATTTGTGTATTGAGTCCAATGTTTCATTCTTAAAAAAATGGGCAACACACTCAAAACGATTCAATGGGTTGAACCATTCCTGGCTTGAGATCCTCAGTCGGCTGGTCAATGAGTAGGTACTCCCATTCCATGTGGAAAACTCATCTGTCCCCACCCCTTCTGTCCTTTCAGCACCATTCACCTTCCAGACCAGATTTAGGTGGTCAGGGTAGAAACCAGAGGCCAGGCATACGAGCGTGGCCTTGCTCTTCTCTTGGATCTCTTGCTTTGACGGGGAAAAGATGGCCACAGCTGGAGGTATGATTTCATCATTCTTCCCTGAAACGGAAAGCAATATGGCCCAGAGCCTCCATTATTTACTTATATCAGAAACCCTTTAAAATTTTATTTTATTTGTGCTGTGTGACTCTGTATGGATCATCTGGGTCATAGTTCATAAATAAGTTTTGGTAATGTCTAGTGCATGTAGGTGACTCACGGAGGATTGTAAAAGTGATCCAACCTTGGGCTGCCTTGAGGCCCTATCTACGCAGAGATGATCCACTGGGAGCTGTGCAGACAGCTCACTCCAAGTTGTCTGTAAGTCATAGACCAAACAGGACAGTAATGTGTCATTCAAAGAACCAAAACCTGAGCTGAGCCTTGAAATCCCTCAATCCCTCAGGCAACCACTATTCAGTTGCTTGGGAAAGTAAGATAAAGAGAAATTGGAGGGTTTCAGTGTTAGTTTCAGCCAACAACCTTGTGTATCCAGATGGTATGATCTACTCAGGTTAGGAGCTGGGAGTCGCCTCTCCAACACCACATCATGCCTGCATGGAGAACCTTCCCCCTTGGTCGGGACACTGGCCAAGGTCACTTTTTCTGGGATTGAGAGCCCTTACCTGGAGGGCTAAGCAAATATTTAGCATGCTGTAAGTTTGTAATCACTAGTGACTAACTAACATACATATAATATTTAGTGTGCTGGTTAGATTGTTAGACTGTATTCTTGCTTTAAAGTTGTAATAGTGCATTCTTCCATTTTATCCATGAAAACCTGCATATTAAACTTGTAAGTGAAGCTCAAAGAAAGTGTTTGCTTGAGCCTTGCAGCTAAACCTGGGTAAAGATCAAATGGATCATTTGCTTCAGCCTTGCAGTTAAACATGAAAGTGAAACTCAAATAGATTGCTTGAGCCTCTTGGTCTAGTCTCTTTTCACCACAGACTCCTGATACATCTGTTCTTTTAACAAATATCTATTAGACAATTAGTATCTATTAGATAGGTAGACATCAGGAAACTGAAAGCATTTGTCTTCACTCATTACACAGAAACATAAAACATCTAGCTACAGAAATGCAAGAGTGTTTGAATTTCTAGTATTGTCTCTGTCAGACAATTAGGAGAGCTGAAAATAAGCTAAGCAAATTCATAGGCAGGTATATTTCTATAAGGCAAATATTGCTATAAGGCTTATATTTGTAATATTGTACTACTAGATAAGAGTCTGTGTTATAAGGCACAAGCATCTTAAACTGAGTTACATGTAGTATGACATGATGGCTTTTGCAGTGTTCAGAATTGTAGTGCTGTGTGATACCCTACCTGTGCCCTACATCTAAGAGGTGACATGAAAGGAAGAAGCCAATCATTCTCACTGTCTGAAGTGAAGAACGCTTTAGGTATGTAACCTGAATCTGCCTGAGACAGGTTTTGCTTTAGGTCTTAACTTGACATCCTTTTTTAAGTCTATGAAATACCTCTTTATCTTTCTAATTATTTAGGTTATCTTAGGTATGAGAAGCCCTCATCCTAGACTACACAATTTCCCCAAATGATGCAAGATTCTATACACTCAGAAACCAAAAGTTGTCCACTATCCTGAAGTGTTTAATACTTACATAAAAGACTAAAGAGAACAGACTTATACAGACAAAAGGATGCACAAGGCAACAATGGGATGTTACTTAGAGGCTGAGCACTGATCCTAAAAGCCATCTTTTTCTTTTTTTTATTGCATATACTTTGCTAGTGTGCCTCTAGCATGCATCTAGGATGATAAAGCCAACAGGTCTGCAGAGTGTACACAGAAATAGAAATGCTGAGAGCTATGGAATCAAAGGGAAAACTTTTACTTCTTTTTCAGTGTGAAGGCACTATGAGTTGTAGATGTTCTTCTTGATTACTCACTCCTTTCTAGAGAGGAGACAAATACCAGAATTAGCAGAAACTTATACCTTGTATAGATCTTGACCCCTAAGCTCTAGTGTTTCCTTTCAACTGTTAGCTTTAATCATAATTGTCAGCGCGGACTATAAAGATTGCTGGGGTTCTTCTGTGAAAATGTGTGAGCTGTGTACAGACTTCAGAAGAGGTAACTAGATAGTAATGGAGATAACTCCCTAGAAGGTTTGGCACTGCTCTGCTTTCCTTCCAGTGGATAGGAGAAGTTAATAATTTTTACTGCTTCCTTCTAATACTTGGCTTTATAATTTTTTCCTATCCTAAAAGTATCTCTGACATAAGTTCATTGGCTCATAGCCTAAATGGCCAATGAGTGAACATGTGGAAACAGATAAGGAGGACACAGAAGAAAAATGAGAGAGATTTAAGAGGTTAAAACAACAAAAAACAAAGAGAAAGACAGGTGAAAAAGGCAGGAGAAATGATAAAACTACTGGAAAGACAAAGAAAGCCAGAGAATAAGCATGCTTGAAATGGAATGATACTGGTACAAGCAAGAGCAGACATAATCAGAAAAAAGTGTTATCAGCAACAAAGGCAACAGATGCAAAATTTGTGCCTGCAAATCTTACGCTCTTATATTAACCCATCTCATTTTAATAGGCAACCAATAAAACATGCATGAAAAATTATCATTATTCTGCTGTTAATTAAGAATGCTCTTGTCCCCTAAAGCAGTATCACATATATCACAATGATCTGACTTTTCTCTTACCTAGGACTGTGAGTTTTGTTCCACTGCCAAAGTACAGTCTTTCATTATTCACATTGCTTTGCAGCTGCAGGAAAACCTCTCCTCTACTCTCAGTCCTATGAGACAAACCTGTGGACTAACCCTCCCCTCATGCAGTACCAGCAAAAGAAGCAGCACAGAGTACATTAATCTATGGTCACCTAAAAAAAAGGAAAGGTCTGTGAAAGAATACTACCATATCTGTGTGTCTAACCAGGTGAGATCAATCTCAGAAATACCTCTTCCAGAGCCCTTTTGCTTCAGGCTTAGGTAAATTGTTGCAGCTTTCACTATTTCTTTAAAGGACATTTAGCTGTTTATCTAAGTGTAATGTTTCCTGTATTCAGACAGAGTAATTTTGTCTGCTTATTTTCAATTAAACTGTCTCATTTGATTAATTCGTCTCTTGCAAAATAAATGTGTTTTTTTCTAACTTACAAAATAATTCATAATATATAACACAGGACCCTGGTCCACTGTTCCCATTGTAGCAGTTCCTAAACATTCCTCCCTTCCTTCTTCTTTGGATGGAGGTCTCTGCTTTTATTCTTTCTGTTCTCTTAGGTATGACTATTAAACTTAGCTGCATAGTTGACTATGAACAATGAGGGATTGGTGTATTGATTTTCATGAGCTCAGGCACCTCAGATTCACACTGAATTTCAAAAAATGTGCTGATCACTGAATTTTTCCTACAGAGATCGAATTTTACCACTTGTAATCATTTTACTCTGCAGTGGAATGGTGTGGTACAAAAGCCGGAGACATCAATTCTTCTGACTGCAGGAGCAACACAGTGAGAAAAAGATTGCCATCATTTATTAGAGTCTTAGAAGCAGCCTTGTTTTCCCCTGGATTTGCAGCAAGTCCAAATCCAGAATTGTGGACCAGAGAGAAACATTCTCTGAGAATTACTTTTATTTGAGATAAATGACATACTCTGTTTCTGTGGTTTTCAGTTGCCTTTTAGCATCTATTCTGAAATGGTAAGACCCTTGTCCTAAATAATCTTTTTATCACCATTCTGATGAGCCTATTTCATGGAAAGAAACTTCCTCTGCTGTGGAGAGTTGTTTTCTATAACAACAAGGAATTAAGCAGCTGCAGAGAGCTGTTAGTACTGCTTATGATAAAGTTGAGCATTTATTGGTGTCTTCTGTTTTGTCAACTAGAAATGGTAGTACACTTATTTGTCTTTCCCAGTTATCTGAGATAACATATGCTTCAGTTTACCCTGTAAAGATTCAAAGTAATTTAAGTTTGTAGAGTCTTGATTTTGTTTTCTAGACCTGGCCAAAGTGTACCTGTAATTCAGTTATTTCCAGACAGCCTTTTGCTGACTTGTCCTTAATAGCCTGTAGCCCCAGGAGAACTAGCATTATGGAGAATAGCTATACTTTTTTTGCAGATGTTGATTTATTAAGACAATATATTTATAATATGCACATATTTTTTAAGCCATTCCTCATCCTAATTCTTTCTATGGATAACTTTTTATTCAATGAAAATGCATTCATTCACATGTCCAAAGTGAAATGTGTGTCCCTACCTAAAGTACTAAACAGTCTATTCTTCAAAGTAAACTGGGTTACTAGCACATCAGGAAAACAGCAGTTTAATAACGAAAGGGAGAATAAGGTTGAAGTGAAGTTGTCTAAAGAGAAGACCTGAAATTTGAAGGGATTTTAAAGACAAAACAAAAAATTCTTACCCATTACTGTAAGTTTTGTGCCGCCACCGAAGTACATTTTATTGGTAGCCACAGTGACAAAGTGTTGTATCATAAGCTAAGAAAATGGATGCACTGGAGTTGACTTTAGGAAGGAGAAGCTTAAGCAATGTTTACTGAATCTGGAATCCCAATGATCCCTCAATATCTGTATGAAAGGCTTTGGCAGAAAATCTGCTTGAAATCCCATTGTATAATCTGTAGGATTTATAAAAGCATTTCCTAGAGTTTTTTGATACTTATTTTTATTGCATACATTTCACCTCAAGTTGTTTTACAACTTTTCTCTAATCTCCATGTTATCTCATTGATATTACCTGCTATTCTCCTTCTGCAGATTTAGAAATCATGCAGATGTACCCAAAGTGCTAGAGGCTGCCATTGTCTAGAATTATAATTCCTCTACAGTTACTGTCAGTCTTGTACTCTAAGCATTGTGAAGCTTTCCTTTCTGTAACTTGTGGAGTTAATAATCAAATAATGCTTGCTTTGTGGTTGCCATAATCACATGCCTTTTCATAAAGGTCATTTGCCTCTGTGACACTGAGCTAAAGTCCATTTGGTTTCCCCTCAATGGCAGGCCAGCCATCTTGAATAGGCTTTCAGGATCCCATTCAGTTTTCTGGTAGGTTAAAAGTAATCCACCCAAGGAGAGTACAGAAGAATCAGTTGGGTGGTCTCAGACAAACCCTTGTTATCCACTAGGAAGAATTGCAGTGAGACAGTGTGGAGAAGGATTTGTGCTCACATGCATGAGTCAGTCAGTGGTCACTGGAGGCTTGTTTAAAAGAGAAAATCCCAATATATTTGATATATATTGAGAGATAGCTGCAACATGTCAGAATTCTATTTCTAACACTTTTATCACATTCATGAAGAATCATTTTGTGGTCTATTGCAAACATTATTGCATCAGAAAAAAATACTAATTTTATACTTCATATACTCCTATTGGTTTTAGGTGCATCTGCAGTCAATCTGGTTTGCTGAAAATTATTTCAATGTCTCAGAATCTCCTGGGTTGTTTTCCAGAGAGGGCAGGCTGGATTCTCAGATGATGAAAGTAAATCCTAGCATACTAGGTCTGTCAAGAAAAACCAAGACAGAACATTCCCACCGTGCTGCAGAATTCTCTGTAACTGTCTTAACACAGTCTCCTACAAGGCTTATGCACATGTGGGTTTTTGTAAAGGTCCTCTGGGGAATGTATCATTGTGGATCCCCTGTCCCCACAGCAATACAACTTCGTACAAAAACAATCCCACCCATAGCTCCTCCCTCCCATTTTTGTCACCCAGTCACTGTGAAAGAATGCCATGGGAACCACAGGCCACATCCTTCCTCTGCCATTGCTGTCACTAGCAGACTCTTTTCCATATGGTGTCTTTCATTTTAGAACAAGCAAATCACCTTGAAGTGCTGGGGCCTGGGCTGTGGGCCCCGAGTTGGAATTGACCTATGGATGAGTTACAACCCAGCAACATGTTTTGTTCCCCCAGTGGTTTCAGGCCCCAGAGGCAGAACCTGGCCCACCTGTGTGAGGTCCTGCCTGCCCCCAGGTGATTGTGGTTGGGGTGGTGGGCAAGGCTAGAGCTATATCAACCAGGAACCGACCAGTCTAAGAAGCAACAAGGAGCTGATTGGCTTGAAGAGAGTTCCTGTTGGGGGCAGCTTGCTGAGCTCCCTCTTGGTGGTGTGTTCCCCCTTAGCTGATTCAAGACAGAACAGCAAACAAATGAAGAATAATAAAAGATGAAGTTATGCTGAGGGGATGTTGCTGAGTCTGGTGTTGGCCTGAGGAAGGAGAGAGCTAGCAGCAAACACCTCTGCCTTAATTTTAAAAGAATGTTTCTGTGCGGTGCTAACATGTCCTCAGGGCATGTTCATAAGGCAGTTTCCAAGACAGGTTAGGAGAGACCAGTCTTTTCCCTCTTTGTTCATCCGTAGCCTGTCAAAACCAAAGAACTTGTAGGCCATGAATTCAAATGAGTGAGAGGGAGAGAAGAGAGGAAAGACTATTCCTCGGTTTTTATTTCCATGTTTGTCATAGGAGGCTGTTTAAAACTTCAGACAGCCCTGAGGGGATGAAAATAAGATGAAAAGGAATTCATGGGCTGAGATAAAGGCAGCTTAATTAAGAAAAAAAAAAAAAGGCTGCATGCAGAAGCAAAGGAAAACAAAAATATTTACTCTCCCCATTACCTCCCATCTGCAGGTGATGTTCAGCCACTTCCTGGGAAGTAGGGTCTTAGTACATGTAGTAGTTGCTCTGGAAGACAAACACATTAATAACCAATGTCGCCTTTCCTCCTCCTTCCTCTCAGATTATTATTGTTGAGCACAGCATCATATGGTATGGAATATCCCTTTGGTCGGATTGGGTCAGCTGTTCTGGCTATGCTCTCTCCCAGCCTCCTGCCCACCTCCAGCTTATTGGCCTTTGGAGCAGGGGCAAGTGGATGGAGAGACAGCCTTGATGCTGTGCAACTACTGCTCAGCCATAGCCAAAACATTGGTAGGTTATTAACAGTTTCCTAGCTACAAATACAAAGGGCAGCATTATAAGATCTGCTTTGGGGAAAGTTAACTCTATCCCAGCCAGACCCAACACACATCAGGGGGACTGGAACTAGATCTTTAAGGTCCATTTCAACCCAAACCATTCTATGTTTGTATGATCCGTATGCAGACAGTGATGCTGTACCATTCTATGTATGTATATTTCCTTTATCTCTTTCTCTTTGTTTTCCTTTTCTTCCAGCAAGTCTTCAGACTTCTTGTTAGATGCCACTGATTTGCACCCAAGTTGTTCCATTAACATTTGTTTCCCAAATGTTCATCCTCTGCTCCCAACCCAATACCTGTATTGGATGATCAACAAGGTTATCTGTCTTATTATTTCTGTTCTGAGTCAGTTCTTGTCTCACAGGAAGCCTGAGAAACAGCAGCTGTAGTGGGAAACATCTTCTGTTTAACATCTTCATTAATGATCTGGATGATGGGGCACAGTATACCCTCACCAACTTTACAGACAACACCAAACTGGGAGGAGTGGCTGTTACACTACAGTGTCATGCTGCCATCCAGAGGGACCTTGACAGTCTGGAGAAGTGAGCCAGCAGTATCCTCATGAAGTTCAACAAAGGGCAGTAAAAAGTCCTGCACCTGGGGAGAAATAATTACATGAACCAATATATGCTGGAAGAGATCCAGCTGGAAAGCAGTTTGGCAGAAAAGGACTTGGGGCTCCTGGTGGACAGCAGATTGACCATAAGCCAGCAATGTGCCCTTGCTGCAAAGAAGATGAATGGTATCCTGGGCTGCATGAGACAAACTATTGCCAGCAGGTCAAGGGAGGTGATCCTTCCCCTCTACTCAGCTCTGGTGAGGCCACGTCTGGAGTATTGTGTCCAGTTCTGAGCTCTTTGCTACAAGAGAGACATGGACATGCTGGAGAGCGTTCAACAAAGGACCACAAAGGTGATTAAGTGACTGGAGTACCTCACATAGGAGAAGAGACNTGACTGGAGTACCTCACATAGGAGAAGAGACTGAGAGAGCTGAGACTGTTCAGCCTAGAGAAGGCTCGGGAGGGATCTGATAAATATATATAAGTACCTGAAGGGAGGGTGCAAAGAAGATGCACACAGGCTCTTTTCAGTTGTGTCCAGTGACAAGACCAGGAGCAATGGGCACAAACTGAAATATAGGAGGTTCTTTCTGAACATTTTTACTGTGAGAGTGACTGAGCACTAGAATAAGTTGCTAGGAAGATTGTGGAGTCTCCATATTTAGAGAAATTAAAAAAACTTGATAGGCAGAGTCCTGGTCCACTGGCTGTAGGTGGCCCTGATAGGACAAGTGGGTTGGACAAGATGACCTTCAGAGGCTCCTTCCAATCTCAACCATTCTGTGGTTCTATGATTCTGCAAAACCCTTACAGTAGTAGCAGGATGACCACATTACATGGTATAGCATTGTTTTCTGCATAGAGATGTGACTTTACTTCTTCCATCATCTTATCTTTTGAGTAGCCAGTATAACCTCTAGACTACAGGTGGGTTATTATTGACAAACTGCTGTCCACTACAAATATACAGGTGTTTACACAAATGTGCCTGAGATGTCACTGCTGACCATCTAAAACAAGTACCTTTGACTATGATTTCTGCAGCTACAGATCCCCTGCCACCTTCTACAGCAAGACATGAAGGAAGATAAAAAGAGGACAGGGAGTGTGACAAGGAGGAGAGTAGCTGTTTAATACAAAAATTCTTAGAATAGCTGGTTTTTTTTATTTTGCAGTGCCCCTTCAAGCTGGCAAAAGAAATACTGCATAGGAGAAAATTGTATCTCAGAGCTGGAATAGGGTACTGTGACTGCAGAACTTCAAGATAGCAACAACCACTAGAGATCTCTGTGGTTTTCTACTACTACCTGGAAACTGCACAGCTGTGACCAGTCAATAGCCAGTTCATTAATCTATTGGATGTTGAAGGCTACTGATAAGTTTGTTTTCATAGGACCTTAAAAGTGCATTTGCCACTCTAAACTAAAAATGCTTAAGAGTGGAGAAATAGAAAGGGATTCTTCCTCTGTTATGTTTTCAGAGCCAATAAGCTGGTTTTCAGTGTTTATACAAGAGGTCTGAGCTAGGACATTATGATTTTCAGGAACTGGTAATTTATTAAATTTTATCTCTCACTGAGCACCTCTGTCTTACTGGATCACCAGTATGTGGAAGAACCTTGAATTCTCCTTCTGTTTTGTACTCTTTTCTTGGTGCTATGGTGGAGTCTGTGGGGAACCAGTAGCCCAGAACACGACTGTGTTTCTGTAGCACCAATTTTAAGAAGTACCTGCTGCCTTTCACTAACTTTATCAAAAATGCCTCCATTCTTAATGCCTATCTATGGGTTTGTATTTCTAAAGGCTTTTTGTCTTTGAAGCTAGATGCTGCTGTACTGCTTGTCTGTCCCCTTTCCCTCAAAAAAATCTGGTTCCATTTCCCCACTTCTTCCTTGTCTTTCTTATGATCTTTCTCTGCCCCTCTCCAATCTATCTCTCTCTCATTTTTCAGAGACTCCATCTCTCACTCAGTTAAGGTGGGGATTTTATCTTAGTGCTCAACCCCCTCATTGTACTGTGCGATCACTCGCAGCACAGAAATATGTGACTGCATCCTTGGATGTCAGATTCTTGACAGTCATCACAGAGTAATCATTATTGTCTCTTCTTATCTCAAACTTGGCCTCACTATAGCCTTCTTCATAAAAGTTCTTCATCCATGTAGAAGTACTAGCTACTAACTTCAGGCTACTTCTTGGTGGTTGCTGATACCAGAACATATAGGCAAGTGTGGTATAATTCTGGAAGCAGGAGATATTCACAGTTTCTCCAGTTCTTTTAAGGGATTCTCTTGGCCACTGTGTGATGAATCTTCCAAGCCCAGCACCTGCACAAGTGAAAGAGAAAAAGAGAAAGGGAGGTGAAGAATTACAGATGATGGCCAAAAAGGGCCCTTTACCTCACATCAGCCCTGCATGGCCTGGATGAGAGCCATGCTGCAGATGGATCTGTTGTCTCTCACCAGGTAAAAGAGCAAGCAAAAGAGTCAGCATGGCCCATCTGTCCCAGAGCAGTGTGCTACTGTTCATTGTGAGTTAAAAGAGAAGAGGCTAGAGAGAATGATGCCCCTCCCCTTGTTCTGTTTTTTCCGTCAAGCTTGGACAAAGAAGAGATAGTCCATCTTTGATATCCACTTTAGGGAGCCTTTAAAAGCAAAGCAAAGTATTAATGCGGCTGTAGATTTTGCTTTAGCCTTGCCACAAGACAGGCAGTGTTCTGAGCTCTTGACAAAAAAGTGGGATTGCTTGCAGACCAGTAAGTTGCTGGCTGAATGTTGTACTGTCACTCCATCAGCATGCATGTCTGGGTATTGGGCCTGTCAGACATGAATCTCAGAATATTGACCTCATAAATGATTTTTTGACTCATTTACACCTGTGGATATAAGTTGGGCCATCTTTCCAGAAGAGTTTATTCCACTAAATGCAAACATATATTGTTTCATCCTGAAGAGATGTTCTTAATACCTGGAAGATGATACCTGACAACCCAGAAGCAAAGATTATAGACCAAGATAGCAGAGACGTAAAAATAATGTTTAATCACATCTTAATTTCTTCAGTTTTCCAGTCAGGAAAACATACTCCCCACAGTTTAATCTTCCTGGAAGCTCTAATTCACTTCCTGATTACAAAAAGCAAGACCTTTTTTTCTGAAAGCAAAAACTGTGGTTAGACATTAGTCTCATGAACATTCTGTTTTTTCTAGTCTGCTAAGTATATCCCAATTAGTCTTGTCTTAACCTATACAATACTCTATTCTTTTCTGAATATATAAGATTAAAAAAACTTTTATTATTCCAGCTGATTCTTTTCTTGCTAGTACTGTGAATGAAATATACATATTTAGTTTCAATGATCTTGAAGTTGCATCTTCCAAACAATAAGCTATATAATCAGTGCTTTTCTTCCCATTTTGTTGACACCCCCCTCTCATATTTGCATGAGGCTCTACAGAGATTCATATCTTCCTTTGACCTTTATATCTTTGTAGAAAAGACATGTTCTATCTGTGAGCCTGGTGATATTGTAGTTTCTCTGGGCCTAAGTCTGAGCTCCTAGGGTCATACCAGGATTCAGAGCAGTGTGAATCTCAAAAATTTTGATAGTGAATGTTCCCTGTCTCACTTCTTTAGTCCTTCTTTTTTAAGAAGTTAACAAAATTATCTGAGAAGTTATAGCTTCTTCTGAAACAGGAAATAAAATTTATTATATGTGATGTATAAAACTTTTGTATTCTCTCCAGTTTAGCATATGAGAAATAGAGTTTTGACCATGGCTACGATTCTGTCTCTGACAGTTCTTGCAATTGCAGGTTTTCCCAGGAGAAATTATTTCTTATCTGAGCTTCAGCAAGATTGAGCCCTGTGCTGGATGTATTACAGATTCAGTGACTTGTCAAGGAATTGTAGACAATACAGAATATTTTTTTTAATTACCTTTCATATCTTTTACATTTTTCTTTGATTTTTTGTAGTGCTTTCAAAGTCAATACAGCAGTTAGCAAATGAGTTCGACCCAATTTAATATACCTTCATATTCTTTTATGGTTTTGACACAGATCATGCTTTGAATAATATTTTTAGTGTTAACTGCCTACAGTCTATTCTTATTTTTTATCTTTCATGGAAGTCTCATCTTGATTTTGCTTGTTCTCCATTGGAATTTACTGACATTTTGCCCTTTCACTTTACTGCTAGGATGGGACATTTTGAGACACTTCCATGGGCCATGTTGAACAGTTCCATGGGACACTGCTGCTTTGATGAAGGTCTTAAAATGACCCCTACATGTCTTGTGCATAGAGGCACTACAGAATTTCTAGTTTGATTACTGTCTGTCATGCTGGACCTGTTAAAAACCTTTTCTTCCAGTGGTAATCAGACCTCAAGTGCTGGAGGGAGGAACTATTTCAGAGACTTGATGGGAAATGAAACAGACTATGGAGACTGCGAGAATTAATTCTAAGATTATGCTGTGTAAGAACTCTGAGACAAGGCAAAATAATTTCAGTGCAGCTGGGCTGCACATTCTTCTCTAGTCATGTGTTAGAGTTTATTACTCATTCCAGGATGAAGATTTTTATTCAGAGTAACTTTTCTCTCACAGGAAACAAAAAATGATTGCGCACTCTGCAAGGAAGGATCTGGAAGATGTAACTCAGGACCTCTAGCGTGCCTCTCAGGAATTGCATAGCATGTTGCTGCCTTTTGAAGAGTGGCTAGATTTTCAGGTTGTTGGGGTTTTTTTTCCATTCAAAACATCGAATTCTTTCAGTCTATTTTCTTTTGTGATTAAAGAGGAAACAAGGGAACACAAGAATTACCAAGATAAAGGCAGCTTCCCAAATCAGAACCTAAATCACTAAATTTGGGGAAGAATAGATGTATTAAAATGCAGAAATAAAGTTATAAAAGAGGCCATGTAAACAGGTTGCTGATGAGTATGCTTGTCTGGCTCTGCCTTGTGCCTGCTTAGATAAATGTATCCGTATCTTATTAAATTCCATTTAAAATTATTTTCCTGAGGGAGGGACTCTTCATTCTGTGCATGTTTTTCATATATGAAGGTCTAAGTGCTAGAAATTGGAGTCAGACCACAGATATCAGCAACTAGAGAGACCAGAGTGCATGAACTTAAGCACCAGAAGTAGGTCTACAGGTAAAAGTAGCCATATGTTTGTCACGTCAGCAGCTGGGGCAAGGGAGAGTATGTCAGTGTGTATGATCACTAGTGAACATGAAGCCAGACTAGCTGGTAAGTAAGCAAAGTGATCTGGGTTCCAGAGGTGTGTGTTTCTGTCTAACGGCAAGACCAATGGGAGGTGGCAACCAGATGGAGCAGGAACACCCCTGAGGGAGGGGGGTGTATGTGGGGGGTGTGTGTATGCATGTACCAACAATTGGAGTGGGGCTTCAGGACTTGGGGGTTCATAGGTCCAGGTGCCAGAAAATGTGGTGTATGGGATCCAGGGGCAGCTACTGGGCAGACTCAGTGTATAATACAGCTATAGAAAGGATGCACATTGTACTTATGTATACATATATTTCCAACTATTGAAGTCATCCAGGTCAGCCAGAGGGACACAAGAGGAGGCCATTAGTGCTGTTACTGTTTGTGTGAGTGGTGGGTGCATTTGTCTGTGTTGATCTGCGTGAACAGCTGTGTATGTGTGTATATATGTGTGTCTATTGGGAATACATTCTCAGCCTTGCTGCTGGCTGGGTCAGGGGGCATGGAGCTGTGGCAGCCTCCCTTCTATCAGATTACCAGATTCAGCCTAACCTAACTGTGAGCCACAGGGAAAGCAGTGAGATCTCCTCCTTAAGGGAAGAAGAGGCTGTACAAGAGATGTGACAATGAGAAAAGGGCTCGGGTACCCTGCTTACATGGAAGAGAACCAAAGGAACCATGAAAGAGTTCCTACTGAAAAGTGCTTAATAAAAGTTGGAAACAATAAGAACTGGCTTAGCAGATTTGATTTGAAAATTAATGTAATGAAGCAGAGCACCAAACAAAGGTTGTCTTTCCACCCCTGAATGACAGAGAAAAATGACTGTTGCAACACAATGAAGGCACTGTCAGCCCATTTTCAGAGCTTCCTATAGACTTAGTACTTAAGGTCAGGACTAGGACTGTGTCCAGGACTGTGGTGATTGTGTGCAATTGCCATCAGATGGCTCTTTAGTCTTAGCAGATTTAAGGCATCTCAGGATAGATTCTTTCATCAGTTTACACCAGTATAGGAAGTTTCTCTAGGGCCACCTGTTTGCAGACGATTCTTGAAGAAATCCTCCCTCCTCAGGCTTGTCATCTCAGATTCCTTGACCAGTCAAACCTGTGCTGCTCCTTTCACACCTCTCATCCCCAACCAGTCCATTCTAATCCAACTATGTCTGCTTGTCTGGTACAAGTTCCCCTTCTTCATCCATTCTATTTCACTGTGGCAGCCTCAGTGCCTGCCACCTCTAAACTCCTTACCCAGCTTTTTCCCCAGTACCATGGTCTCTCCTTTGTTATTCCCCCAGTTTCTCTGGCCCACAGTCCTCCAGGATCCCTCCCTAGTTCTCGAGCTCGGGCACTCTGAAAGAAGACAAAACTTCCCTTCCTTCCAAAAGAGAACTTAACAAAAACCAGAATAGCAGCAGGGTAAACATAAATATACAGCTAGTGCTGTCGCTGCGCCTCCCCTCTTCCACTCCCCATCCTTCCTTTCTTAACTGATCTTCTTCCATGCTTTATGCTGCTATTGAGGTCACAGGCCTTTTCCCCACTTGCTTGCTA
>VYZX01027000.1:0-179356 GCA_013401335.1 Brachypteracias leptosomus
CCTCTAGGATCATCAAGCCCAATACATTATATGTTTATATTAATAAAACTAACAGATGACTAAATTATGGCTCTTCTACTCACACCATTGGTTCTGCTGGGTGATGTTCCTCCACGGAAGGTAGTGGGGTTACTCCCATTAATAGGATCACTGCAAAGTTTGGACCATTAGAGTCGTACCTAAGCCAAACTTGTGGATGGGGAAAGATGGTCAGGTCTTTAGGAGCCCCGGTTGCTGCTCTCTGTCCTTGTCCTGGCCCCCAGAACCTTCAGACTGGAGAGGAAAGAGCCACCACAACACACTGGACAAGGAGGTGGAGATCAACGGTCATCTAACGTTGGCTTAGGCTGAGATTAAACCATCTCGTACTTAAATGCCCTCTTTCTATCCACACTCCAACAATCCTCTCCAGATAATTTAATTACTCTTAAGAGGACATCACACCACAGCACAAGCAAGAAATCCTGAGAACACTGTGTCAGAGCCGATGGCTTTATCTGAGGTACTTTTGATAGGATTAATGTTGCTTAAGTAAGCTGAAGAGAATTTCACTGCACGAGATGGAACAGCAACAGAACAACAGGTCCGGTGGGTGAAATATGCTGTTACAGGCCAAGGAGGATAATTAGGAAATGTAATTATACTTGGAGTTTCTCAGTGAAAAGAGTAAGGCTCCATAAGCAGGTTAGCACATTCTTGCTGCTAGGAAAAAAGGGCATTTCAAGGAAATTAAAAACATAAGCCAGCAGGTTTTGCAGCCAGAGTTTGAAACACTGAATCCTGGCATTAAATAGGTCATCTAAACATATTAAAAAAAATGGTTTATTTCGTGTAACCTATACCTGTATGAATAAAAGCAAGTAAGGGGTAACATGAATATCACACATATATGTGCATATACATGTATGAGGAGAATTTCAGAATCTAGAACTAAACAACCAAAGACACTCTACTGGATAAAGCAGCACCATTTCTGTTCACTCCTTACAATTTGTTGTGTATTACACCTTTTGCACATAGAAAATCACATATAACATTAAAGACCTGCTCCTTCTCCATTTCTACACACACAAAAGGTGGGATGTGCTTTGCTGAGGATCCTGAAAGTACAAAAAAGTTGTGTCAAAGAGAAATATTTTGATGTAAATATTTGTAAATCCCTCTACTATTCAGATAACAGTTGGACAAGGTTTAGTGGTCATGGCAGTGTTGGGTCGATGGTTGGACTTGATGATCTTAGAGGTCTTTTCCAACCTTAATGATCCTATGATTCCAAAAAAATTGATGATTCAAAAAAATTTGATTCTTCAAAGCTGTCGCAAGACGTGGCCTCAGCTGGACTAAAATTTTGCTATTTGGAGTCACTTGTGCAAAAGCCTCATTCTACCCCACATTTATCCAATTTAGGAGACATATTATGGACCTGATGGCTGCAGAAACAGGGGTTGGAAAAATGGGTGTGGTACAAAATGTGGAAAAAATCTGGAGTTGCTTTCCCTGGAATCCTTTGCAATTCATCAGAAGTTATGCACGGTTTTAGCTATTTCCATGAATCTCTTTCTTACATCTTTTTTGCACATATTGCAAAGAAATCCAGCAGATCAAAATCTTCTACCACAATTGGTGACGGGCTAAAAATATGCTTTGGAAGGTTAATAGGGAGTGACTACAAGATACATCTCAGTGTGTATTTTTGTCATTTGGTGTCCCTCCTAACAATAAAATCCCATAAGCTGTCAAAATGTCAAGGTGTGTTGACTTTACAACAAGCAAGGAAAGGAAAAACCTTATGAAATGGCACAAGAATAGAAATGCTGTAAAGAAAACTTTGGGTTACCGTTGATTTTTCAACATTTACTCAGATCAAGTATCTAAAAATAACAATGTCTGCTTTTCCCTCTCTCAGCCAGAGTATGTTGTTGGGTACGTGTATTATATAAAACCAAAAGAAAAGGGCATTAAAAATAGAAGAAAATAAATCAATCCAAAAATAAAGAAAGCAAGCAAATATCTTGCTTTGAAAGAAGAGATGTGCTTTTATATGCATAAATACAAATGGTTCTTTTATCATGGCAAATGTACCTTTAATTAGAGGGGTATGTACAGGATTTTTCAAAAACTACAGAGGATCTGCTTGGGCTCTGGGCCCCGAGTTGAAGTTGATCTATGGATGAGTCCCAACCCAGCAACATGTTTTGCTCCCCAAGTGGTTTCAGGCCCCGGAAACAGAACCTGGCCCAGCTGTGTGAGGCCCCAACTGCCCCCAGGTGATCATGGTTGGGGTGGTGGGTGAGGCTAGAGATACATTAACCAGGAACCCAACCAGTCTTGAAAGAAGCAGGAACTGAACTAGTTGGAGAGAAACAACAGATGAGAGAAGAAGCAACAAGGAGCTGATCAGTTTGAAGAGAGTTTCTGCTGGGGTCCCTTGCTGAGCTCTCTCTCAGTGCTGTGTTCCCCCTTGGCTGGTTTGAGATGGAGAAGAGCAAACAGCTGGAGAATAAAAGCTGAAGGTATGCTGAGGGGATGCTGTTGAGTTTGGTTGGTCTGAGGAAGAAGAGAGTTGGCAGCACAGTAAATCACAAGGTACATCTGAATAGTCACACTGCATGGAACCATCACTGTCTGCAGAACAAGCTTGTTGAGAGCTATAGATTTAGAAATGTTGTTTTTAAAAGACAAATTAAAAAACAAAAAAGCAATCAATTCTACACAAATGAAGAGAATAAGAGGAAATGGCCTCAAGTTGCACCAGGAGGTTCAGGTTGGATATTTGGAAAATATTCTTCCCCAAAAGGGTTGTGAAGGGCTGTGCCAGGCTGCCCAGGGCAGTGGTGGAGTCCCCATCCCTGGAGGGGTTCCCAAGCTGTGGAGATGTGGTGCTGAGGGACAGGGGTTAGCGGTGCCCTGGCAGGGATGGGAGAACAGTTGGACTCAATGACCTTAAAAATCTCTTCCAAGCAAAATGATTCTCCCATTCTACTACACAAAGCAACCATGTAAAGTGTGTATGTTCACTACCTGATCATTTTTTTTTCCTTAAGTTTATTTCTATATTTACCTAAACTAATTCTGAAACCTATTTGGTTTAGTGCAGTGTCTAAGTGAAAAAAATTTTTCCCACCCTGGTAGACTCATGTCCTCATTATTCATGAAGCTGGTTGGTTCTTTTGACCTGGAGAAACTCATGCGCATACTGAGCCTGGCACTGATCTCCTGTGGGACTGCCAGAAGGGAAAGGGGGGAAAAAGAAAGGGAGAAAAAGGACAGACAGACAGGAGCGCTGCCTGACACATTTCTTCAAGATGAAATGGACATCTCCAACTGCTCATCCACTGACCCCTTTAAAAACTCAGGATTAAATCTAGTGATCAGCTAATGATCAGTGACAAATATAACTATGAGCACTTGAGGTGTTTCAGCATAAATTCAAAGCTCCTGCAGAAATTAAACATGATCAGGAAAGGAAATCACTAGCAGTGAGAGGGAAATATTTGGGCACGAAATAGGATGCAGAATTATTTTCTTGGAAGTACTATACTAGAAATCAAACAGTTTGTGTGTATTAACTAAAAAGTAGTGGAAATATGGAATTACTTTCCACACTGATGTTGGGAATGAAGAATCATTTTTGGACATTCAGAAATTGTTAGGATTTTGTTTGCCTATTGAGACATCTTCCAAATAATTTCTAACCTAAGAATATTTTTTTGACATTCAGGATTATTTAGGATTTTTATTCGCTCATGATCTTCAAAACAATTTCTAATGTAAAGAAACAGCAACAAACCAATTCACTAACAGCAAACATGAAGATTTAGTGGTTTGCTATCTTTAGACAAACAAATATTAAAATATCTGATGCTTAAACAGTAAAACGTGTGTTCCTGTGAACTGATCTGCCATTCCCTCTGTGCTAGAGGGTATTCCTAACACTTCAATGATGGTCAAAGTGTTGGTCTAATAATGTATTTGTAGAAAAATGCAGATTCAGGTCACCGGAACTATTTTTATCTGATTCACAAGATTGTCCCATCGGAGGGGAATTGTCTCATCGGAGGGAACAAGTTTTAGTAGACATCAAAGTGTTTCCTTTTGTTTCAACATTTCAAAGCAAAACTGTTTCTATTTTTTCCTTTCAATGTTTCATTTCAAAGTACTTCTTTTTTAAAGAGTGAAACATAAAGGCATTTTTAAGATTTTTGTTTTGTTAGAGAAGCTAATGAAAATAGTTTAAGACTAACATAAGCCACTCCAGGCAGCCAGGAGCTTGGTTTTGGCTCATCGAGCAAAACAAGTATCACTTACCTCATAAATTCATAATTTATATTGAATAAGAAACTATAAGAAACTACATCCCATCACTTGATAAAATACAGTTAAATGGTCATATCATATGTCAAGGTTTAGGGTCAGGGCCCTTCACTAGACCTATGACAAATGCTCTCTGATAACCCCTCTCCTTTCCCAAAGGGGTAGAGAAAGGGAATAAGTGGAGAGAATTAGAAATTAGAAAATAAACAAACTTGAGTCAAGAGGATTCCCCGAAACAACAGCCTGAAACTTCAGAGCTTCTGTTGTGCCTGTGTGTGTGTGCAATTGTACGTGGTACTTCTCCCTAGTGTATTTCGTATATTACAATTATATATATATTTATATATACTTCATACAAACTTCTTTCTATAAAAACACTGAAGTATTGAGACCGAGAATGAGTTTTTGAGGCTTTGGCCTGGTCACAGAATTGCAGAGAGCATAGTTTAAGAGTTGAAAGGGTGGTTTTTTTCTTCCTTCCTTTCCTTTATACATTTTTTTTTCCTTTTCAGATCCTGTGACCTATTTGCTAAGGAAGAGCTTACCTGTTTGTTGGGAAGGAGCCTGCCTATCTGGCTCCAACAAAGCCACCAGCTTGATCACAGGAGATGCAGCAGCTTTCCCCACCAGACAGCACACAGAAAACTCTTATGTTGCACTGTTTCTAAACGTTCACCTTGGAGGTACAAAACTCACCATTCTTTTAAACCACACACCACAAACCCAAGAATACATGGGAAACATATCAGATTTTAGCATTAGTATTTTTCACATGAGAAAAGAATGCTTCAATCAGTCATTTCCATGAAGAGAATGTCTCAAGCAAGAGAATTTAGAGAGTACGACTAACAGCTATTTTTTTTCCCACCCTGATCACAATCTCATAGAATGGTTTTGGTTGGAAAAGACCTTTAAGATCATCAAGTCCAACTGTTAACCTGGCACTGCCAGGGCACCACTAACCCCTGTCCCTCAGCACCACATCTCCACGGCTTGGAAACCCCTCCAGGGACGGGGACTCCCCCACTGCCCTGCCCAGCCTGGCACAGCCCTTCACAACCCTTTTGCTGAAGAATTTTTTCCTAATATCCAACACAGTCCTCTCCTAGTGCAACTTGAGGCCATTTCCTCTCATCCTAGCAACACGTGTTGGAGCAGCTCCAGAGGAGGCCCCAGCAATGCTGGGAGGGCTGGAACTCCTCTGCTGGGAGAGTTGGGCTTGTTCAGCCTGGAGAAGAGAAGGCTCCAGGGAGACCTTCTGGTGGCCTTTCAGTGCTTAAAGGGGGCAAACTTTGTGGTGTTGAATTCAGGACCCCGATAGTGCTGAGGTGTGAGCTTCCATTGCTCTGCAAGCACACGATGGTGAACCTTGGCTGTGTCAGAGGAGCTGTTTCACCAGCCTTCTGACCAGCATCAGCTCAAATGAGGGTTTTTTTTACTGCTTTATACCATACAATGCAGATTAATGATACCCCAAATTGAAGAGGCTACATTACATATGTGTGTGTGCATATATAAGTGTATATATATAATTATCACACTTCAGCTCTCTCCCAAATGCTGTGAACACTTAAATAATTCCTCTCTTCACAACTTTAATTAAAAGACTCTGGTTTTGCCACTTTTCAGGAGCCTTTTCTTCTTTAAATGTAGGGGGAGAAGCACAGCATTTGATGTACTGGACTCCTGCGACTTAAGGCAGTGCTGGAAATTTCAAAAATATGTTTGAATTGGCTGTTTATGTTTTCTGCAAGTTTCTTCAAGTCATGGGCAAACTTGTAATGAAAATCTATAGAGTGCATTGCACAGTAACCATTTACTGCAACCTCCTGCTCTGCTGCCTTGGCAGTAAATCACAATTCTTGGGCAGACCTACAAGGGATTTCTCCCTTTTTAGTACTTGCTCAGGAAAGCCAGTTGATTTCTTCCTGCAAAACCCAGTCCCCTCAACTTTTCAACTTCTCTCAAAGATACACTGTGATACCACAACTCATCCAGAAGTCTATTTGGATTTAGCAAATGAATTTTGCCTCGACTGCCCCCAAATCCTGACAATCCACATTAGGCTTAGCAGGTATCTGCTCTGGGGAAAGCAGAGAATTCTATTTACCACACACGTTATTCCTCTGCAGAGCATGCTGAAGGCAACAGAAACAAACTGAAACTGGTCAAAAGAAATGTCCTTAGAGCTACAGCCCCTCCACAACTTATTCCTACAATTAAAAAAGAGACTATTACAATAACCATGTTCATGAGGGGAAACAGATTTCCTGATTATCAGGTTCTTTATGTATCTGTGATATCAGGAGTCATTTTATGAAGGTTGGACTTGATGATCCTAGAGGTCTTTTCCAACCTAAACGATCCTATGATTCTATGTTTGAATACACATTATGGATTTTTAAAGGAAATGGCAAATTTCTATCTGGGACTCACCTGCTGCTGACTCAGTGACTGTCAATGGAGTCAAATGAAATGATGAAACATTCAAAATAAAGACAGAGGAAGATATTTGGGAGACTTTAGGATTCATGCTAAATATACACAGCAACACTAAAGGTATTTCAAAGGTCTGGAGGTTTTTGCAACTGCTTTTTTGAGCAGCACTGAAATGTGGTGGGAAGCACCTTGTTCACTGCACCTTTGAGATGATGGGTCGATGCTTTGTCTTCAAATTCCTCTTCTGAAGCTGAGGAATGAACTGAGGTGACTCCAGGAGTAATGCCTCTCTGAGTATTCCAGATTAAAGCAGCATTTAAAGGACATCTCCTCTGACTTCAGCTCCTCCAGATGCCTTCAGACCCTCCATCTGCTTTCAGAACAGCCCTAAAAAGAGGCAGAATGGGAATTTCCATGAATCCACCTGCACCCTCACTTTCATCATTCATTCATTACCTACTTTCCCATTTAAAATAAGAACAGTGAAATAACTTCAGCAACATGTGTCTGGGCATCCATAGGATCATTTAGGTTGGAAAAGACCTAAACATCTACCTTACATCTACAGGGAAGTTTCTGCTCCAGGCAGCCAGCAGTGGTAGGGCTTGGAGGTGGTGTCTTCTGAAGCTCCCTCCAAATCAGGCCACATGTTCCCCCTGTGTTTCTAAGACAAGATTCTGTGATTTTGCAGCTTTATGTACACCCTGAAACAAGGGGCTGCAGAGCAGCTCAGAACATGGGTTGCATGGCAAGGAGCCTCGGGACAGCTTTGGAGCACTGTGCAGAGTCAGGAATTAAAAATATAGAAGGGAAAAATTGCTGGATTTTATTTTACTTTGAAACATGCCAAGCCCTTCTGAGCAAAATCACAAATATTACCAGCTAAGTGTGAGGGACTGGGGCTTGGGACCAAAGCTTTTGACAGCACAGATATATTTGCAATTTCAAATAACTCTGTTTTTCCCCCCCTTTTTAAATTTGCTGTTTCCCTCTTCATTCCTAACAGATACATCCTCTTAAAGATGAAGGGTTTGTATTTGAAAAAGGCAATAAAAATTCATTTGCCATTTCCCTCCCCATCCAGAAAGTCGATTATTTGCATAGCAGTGCCCAGCCCACCCTCTCCCTCCCCACGGGCAGGCTCTGATGCTTCAGAAGCACAAATACCAGAAGACAAATCAGTCCCTGCTTCCATGACATCCCATGATTTCAGCTGAGAGCAATTTGCTGGGAATAGGCAGCCCCAGTTCTTGTTGTCCTGGACATCTCACCCCCTAAACCATCCGTTTCCTCTGAGGACACAAGTAAATAGCACAATTTGTTCTGGCAGAGACTGAAACGTGAAGAAGCTCATGGCAAATGGGCCGAAGGTGAGGAATAAATAAGAGAAATGGGGCAGCAGAAATAAATCCTGGGTGATGACTCCTCTCATTCATTTACCTGGGAAACTGGCCTTGCTGGAATCCAGACACGGCAAAGTCTGACAGTTCCAGAGAAAGTATCTGTAGTTCATTTGTCATTTTCTTGAAATTTAAACTTTAAAGACAAAACGTGAAGACACAGGCTTCCAAAACCAGACAGCAATTTAAGATGCCATCAGCAAGGGGAGAAAAGATGTATGCTGCAGGCATTTAAACAATAAATAGCTTTAAACATGTAAGTAAACACCAATTCCTGCCCTATGTTTCAGAAAGCTACTGCTACAAAGGCAGGAATTAATAATAAATATAAAATAATATTATATAAAATTAAAATAAATAGAATATTGTACCTGATCTTACAAAAAAGTTCAATTTCAGTCTCACTTCACTGATTGCTGGAGTGTGGCCAGAGAAGAGCAACGAAGCTGGGGAAGGGTCTGGAGCACAAGTGTGATGAGGAGCAGCTGAAGGAGCTGGGGGGGTTGAGCCTGGAGAAAAGGAGGCTCAGGGGAGACCTTCTGGCTCTGCACAACTCCCTGAAAGGAGGTTGGAACCAGGTGGGGTCGGGCTCTTCTCCCAAGGAACAAGTGATGGGACAAGAGGAAACAGCCTCAAGTTTTGCAGGAGGGGTTTAGGTTGGTGAAGTGCTGGGGCCTGGGCTGTTGGAATTGAGCTATGGATGACTCAGAACCCAGCAATGTGTTTTGTTCCCCAAGGCCCCAGAGGCAGAACCTGGCCCAGCTGTGTGAGGCCCCAACTGCCCCTAGGTGATCATGGCTGGGGTGGTGGGTGAGGCCAGAGNGGGCTGGAGGAAGCAGAGAATTAGCAGCACAATTGGACATGAGCAACAATTTCTTCCAACCCCATGCATAGACATTTTCATTAGGACACTGTGGTTTCCAAGGCAGACAGGAATAGATTTTATCCAGGACTTTTATCCAGGAGTGCATGCTGCAAATAGCTTAATATAAATGTCAGCTCGGGAGAGGATTTCACCTCAGCAATATTCAAAGGTTAGGACAATATGTCAATGGAGATACTTCCTTAATGCTGGTACAATAGCTACAGGAACACCTGCAGCAGGGAGTCATGAAAAGTAACTGTAAGAAGTTGAAAACTCAGTTAGAAAGTGTTTATAAACCACATTAAAATTCTCAGTGAGTTATTCAGCAAAGAGAGGGAATCTGTGGTTGGAGTGGAAAGACCATTAAGTTGTTGGAAAAAGCTATTTTGAAATCATGGCCAACATATACAATGAATTTCTGTCTCAATCATTAATTTTCATGCCTGAAAATAGCCCTGCATATTCTATTCTCATTTAGAATACCTGAGAACAATAAATGGGGGAAAAAAAGAAGGAATAGGTGCTTTGTAAATTCATCTGAAGTGATTAATACCTTTTAACTTCAGTGCAACAATAGGACACGTCTGACCTATATCCCTGAAAGAAATTCTTAACAGACATGTAAATCTTCCTTAATTACCTCTCTTTGTAAGTGACAAAAGAATGGGTGGTACCAGGAAGCAGCAGCAATCAGTCAAAGCAGGGAATAGTGGAAAGGTCAGATTCTTACAGCCCAAACATCACCAATTACAAGAAACAGAAAGCATTAAAATTCCAAAGGGCTTTTTTTTTTTTTGACAGAGGGTTCAATGAGAATGGGAAGAGAAAGCAATCTGTCCTCACGACAAAAACTGTAATGAGAATATTCTCCTCCTTCAAACCTCTTCAGTGAGGGGAAATATGCTTCTGTAGCAGGATCAGGAAGGATTCAATTCATGGTCACACATCATAAATTTCAAGAAATTTGTGTGATCAATGGATATGCCTGTTGTTTCTCCATTTGAAATCCATGGAATCATCTGGCATGGCTTCCTCAACCAGGGCTCCTGCTTCCCACTTGGTTTATAAATGCACTTCCAAACTCTCCAGTGGGCAAGGAGTAATCAGGAAAGAAGCGTGAACAATTGCAAATAAAGGCTAAGTGAGCCTGGCTAAATGAGATTTTCAACCCAGCATTAAGAAGCCATCAGAAGAGGATCATTTGATTTCTCCTCTGTAACACACCCAAACAGAGATGGCCCCTGGACAAAGCTCCCTGGAGCTCAGCCCTGGCCCTTCCCACAGAGGGATGTGGTGGGACTGTGGCTCCATCCTGCTCCATGGTTCCCTAAAGGGTGCTCAGCTGCTGCTCACCCCCACAAGCACCACAGGGACTCCTGCAGCCTCCTTGTCCAGCTTTCCATGAGCTCCACCACACGCCTCCCTGGTCCCACTTGGCCTTTCTGTACTTAACAACCCTTGTAAGAAACATGTCTAACGACTTGTAGCCTGAAAGGTTGGACTAGATGATCTTTGAGGTCCCTTCCAACCTGGTATTCTGGGATTCTATGATTTTTATTCCATGTAAAAAAGCAGCATTTTTAAAGCTTCCTGGCATTTTCTTACTTAAACATGCCCAGGAGAACGATGGCTCCCGAGAGTCTTATTCTTTCTTGGCTCCTCTACTGCACATTTCATCAAGGATGTAAAAGTCTGGTTGGTTTTCCAGAAGAACTAGAAAATAGCCTTTTTTTGCATGTTTGGGGTTTTTTTTTTTTTTTTTAATATATCACCATTATTAGTTTTAGGTAAGTGGCAGCAAAAGACCAGGCATGACTTCAAGGTGATTACATCTTTAAAGGAGCCCCATACTGACACCATCATTACCACCACACATGGGTATAACAAGTCCTCCTTTCTATGTTTAAAAAATAATCACAGTATCGTGGTGTTTTACCATTGCACTCCCTCTTCCTCCCTCTCTCTTACCACCCCGAGCCCCACAGGAAACCCTCATTTCTATGCAAATGCTGTGTAATAGAAATATAACTTCTCCACAACCTGCCTTTCTCCTTGGGGAAGCCAATCTGCTGCCTCTGCTTGGATATCTACAAAATAAAACCTCCTTGCTTTCCAAGCAAAGCACGAAGCTGCAAAACTTGATGATATTAATGGTCTGCAGCATTTCCATATTCATGTATCGTTTCTAACTCGAGCACATTTTATTATTTTTGGATAATAATCTCGTTTACAGGGTAATTGGCACCAGCCAGGGTCAATAATCTGAGGTAACTGGTACAAACACCACACGGGCTTTACCAGCCACGTCACCCCTTGGAGAATTAAGGAGGCAGTGAGGAAGAAGAGGCTCTGCCCAGCAGGACACAAAGCCTTCAAGACCCCTCCTGAATGCACAAGCTGAGCTGTATGAATTTCAGTCCAGCCACCAAAAATCTCTTTGCCTTTCTAGAAAAAATTGAACTTCCAGGGAAAATGATAAACATGCAGGAAACTTATTTAAGAGTACCTCTGAATTAATACAGGGGGTCCTCAGTGCTGCTCTTGGCAGTGCTGCTAACGATCTCCAGAGGGTAGGACTTTAGAAGTGAGTTGTCCTGTGCAGCCTTTTCATATTTGTGCCCAATTACCTGCAGGAAATAAACAAACAACATGAACATAAGACAAAGAACAAATGTATCAAGAGCTATTTCCAGTGAGGCTGCACTGTTTGCTTTGGCACATCTCAGCGTCATGTGCTGGATTTGATCTCTCCTGATCTTAAAATCATAGAATGTTTTGGGTTGGAAGGGACCTTTCAAGGTCCTCTAGTCCAACCCCCCTGCAGGGAGCAGGGACATCTGCAACTAGAGCAGGTTGCTCAGAGCCCCGGCCAACCTCCCCTGCAATGGCTCCAGGGGTGGGGCAGCCACCACCTCTCTGGGCAGCCTGGGCCAGGCTCTCACCACCCTCATTGCCACCAAGGTCACCATGTCAAGAGAGCAGCCCCCTAAGAGCTGCTTCTCTGTAGATACCACCAGCATGGGCAGCACCACCCATGGTCAGAAGATCAGATGTCCTTTAACGGTGCTTTTCTGGCCAGGAGTGGCAGCTGCTGCTGGACACACACTTTCAAAAATCAAGATCCAATTACTGTTCATACCAAACAGATAGAGACAGATCATTTGTGCTCATGATTACTGTGGATATCTTAAGAATAAAAAATAAAAATCTCCATGCTTACCTCCAGTGGTAGAGCTCAGTCTTCTTAACAGCCATCTCCTCATCTTAGTAGACCCATCACTTCTGACCACCAACATCTCTCATGCCTCAGTTCTTTATCTGGAAAAAAAAACCAACCCAGCAAAAGTTGTGTTTTCCTGCTTAACATGCTGTTGGGAGAGGAAATGCCAGGGGAAGTATGAAACCTTTCAGGCCAGCAGATACAGGGGCTATAGAAGATTAAATACAGCTATAAAGCAAGCACTAGCCACAGAGGCTATGGCAGATCCTGACCATCATGATGCTCTAAATGTGCAGGAAGACATGGTGAATTATTAGCTCAGAAATAAAAGAATTATATCCCGAAGAAAATAGATACAATTAGGAAAAAAAAATCTGTCTGAAATATAAAATTTCCTTCAAACAACAACTGCTCGAAGGTAGTTGCAGAGAAATTCCCATTTTCTATAGTTTCAATGTAAAAGTGGTAACTGCACATAAATTAATAAGTTAAAAAAGTAGCTCATAACTAACTCATAAAGATGGAAAAAACTTTTCTACTAAATTTAGTAGATTTTCTCCTTTCTTTCCAGCAAAGCCCTTGGTTGTACTTCACCTGAGCTTGTTCATCTCTCTAATCTTACCCGTGGGGAGGTCAATGAAACCAAATCCATTGTTTCTGGCTGAGGAAGCACTTCAGCCTCCCTCAGCAGGCTCAGCTTTCCATTAACCACACAGTCCTACCTCAAACACAAGATTATGTTTTCAAAAGGGAAAACAAAGAGGAAGAAAAAAATAAATCAATGCTTAGGTGACATTATTTGAGGAAGTAAATAGAAAAAACCTTTCTGCTAAATGGAAAATAAAGCAAGGTGAGAGTCAGCAGTTTGGAGCTGAACCTCCATCACTTTGCAGGTGTTGGTGTCTCCAGGTGTCTGGAGGTTTTCGCTCTTGGCTTTACTGTTTTGGGTTCTTTTTTGTAATTTTTATGTATTTTTTAATGGCAGGCTTACCTGCTAAATCAGCATATTCTTCCATCACCCTGGATATTCCATTTTTCCAGCTGCAGGGGAGCCAGGAGCCTATTTCAGGAAGAACTGCAGGTTGGACTATTTTAGGAACAACTAAAGGTTGGACTTGATGATCCCTGAGGTCTTTTCCAACCTAAATGATCCTATGATTCCAACTGTGTTCACTGCTGGGTGCTGCAGCTGGATCCAGTCCCTCATTCAAACTGGGAAGGATTGAGCCCCGATCCCTTTGCCTTGGAAATGTGCTTTTATAACCTTGTGGGAATTTGAAAAACATTAGCCTAATTAAAACTGTTGTTGTGTTTGTTTTGTCAGGCTCTCCCTTTTATCTGCATGATAATGATTCTGCCTCATCAGTTCAAGAAGCGTCTGTGGGTGGAAACAGTGAGTGATAGATTCACATAATGAGGCTCTAAATGACTACAAAAGACTTTACATGGCTGTGAATCATCCATCCACAGTGCTGCATTATTCAGAAATTAATGCAACCCTATAAATGAATAATGATTTAAATGTACTTTAAAAAAAAAATTGTTAATGCTCCCGCATTTTTTTCCCTTCTTGACATAATCAGAAAATTGATTATGACTATGACTAGACCTATGTTGTTAATTTAACTTATGTAATGGTAATGTAGAAGGAGTCTTGTGACAACAATGAAAATGGAGAGAGGTTAGAAATGGGTTTATACCTTCAGAATTCCCTGGCTAAATGCAGTTGACTTCAGAGGGAATTAACATGGAAAAAAGCCTCCAGAAAGGCTGCAGGGTCTAGAGACAATTGGATTACTGATGAAGTTGATGAAAAGGATCCAAGAGTTTGGAATATATGTCAAATAACTAAGACTAATATGACCACAGAAAGCCCTTTGCTGGCTATTTGTTTTCTCCTATTACTCTTTCTGTTAGAAACATGTGGTGATGTGAATGATAAAGCAAAGAGCTGTAGGAATGACACCGACTTAATTCCCCTGGCATTTGTCTGAGGATGATCTCCCATGTAGATTATCTGATGAAGGAAATAGAGCGAACCCCGCCACAGCCTTCATCACGGGGGGATCTATAAAGGGATTTCACTCCTCTACCTGGATTTTTATCTTCAGAAAATACTGACAGCTCGTTCTCCTTGAGACAACACCGATAAACAGACTGAAAACTGTTGAAGGCAGGAAGTTAATGTACAGATAGCGACAAAAAAGTTGTAGAGAACAGTCATGGAAGTCTCCAGAAACCCGAATTAAATCAGACATGATGTTACAGCATTCAAGAATTCAGCCAGGCTGTCGCCCAGCCAAGCCGTGTGCTCAGGGCACCATAATGCAAATTATGCTTCTGATTCTAGCCCTACAAAGCTTAATCTATTAAAAATAATAGAATAACAGAGGTATTCTGGTGTTTTTAGGAGGATGTGACCAGGATTAGAACTGGGTCTGTGCATTTTACTGAACATTTTACATATAAATTGACAATATTACATTTTACATATAAACCCTTTTGTCAGGTACACGGTTTGAACCAGATATAATGTAAATTATTAAATACTTTTCTGTTCAAGTCCTAACAGCGATTCTTTGGAAGCAGAGCAAAGATGAGGAATTGTTCTCTCTGCACTAAAACTAATAACTCTCTTCACCAAAAGACTGCTGAACAAGGTTTCTTTCTTGTGCAATAGTACAAGTATAAAAGGGCACGTATTTAGTGTTTCATTTAAGCTGGATACTGGAAAGAATCTCCAGCCACAGCAGACGGCTTCAATAAAGTCATCTTCCACTAGGATTGTTTTATACTCTAAAAGTCCCCATTAAATTATCATAAATTATTGATGCTACAAAGGACATGAACTCCACTACAGCTACAGTCACAGATGTCCCCCTTGTTAAAACCTTCTAAAAATCACTACCACTTGAGCAGCAGAATTGAGTTTCTATCAAAGATGTGGTGAAATACTGCCACCCACCCACCCAACCACTGCTCCTTCCAACTCACCACGATGCACTTTCCTTATTACCTAATTCTGCTGATAAATGGTCACCTCAACACTTTTGCCCAACAAATGATTTCCTAGGCTGAACACAACATTGCCTGTCTCCATCCATCTTGGCCAGCCAGGCTTTGTTAAAGGACTGGGTGAGCTGGGATGTGATTCTCTGGCGTGGGACCATCCTGCCTGCAAGGAGAATCACTCTGGGGTACCACAACAAGATCTGCTTACACCCACCCATACCAGCTCCTCCTCCAACTAGGAGAGACACGGTCCTGCTCTGGGTCATATTTCATACTAAAATCCACATTTTGACACTATTCAGACACACTAATAATGACCCAAACCGTTCCCCTTCCAGCTGCCCAGCAAGAGTTCTATTTCTGCCATGTGATTACTTGTACCAAGTCAAACATTTCTCAAGCTTTGTGTCCAAGATTACACATTTTTCATAGATGGCAAGAGAGGCTCAAGTTTTCAATTTTTTAGAGATAGATCTTTGAATCTGTTCAGATTTTTCTCCCCGACAAGAAAAATGTTGACCTCAATGATAAACGTTAGGCAGCTATTGAAGAACAAGTGTCTGACCTTAATATTGGATGAGATCTTCAGTGCCTCCTCTCACAGCTGACTAAACAGATAAGCCAATAAAACCAAACTCACAGTGGCTGCAATTTTCTATTTGATTCAATGAAACATTTCTCCTTTTGCTATTTTCCCCCTCAATTTTACTTAGTCTATGCTTTCATTGTCAGCAGCAGCTTCTGCCTTTAGTTCTTTCTTGAGTGAACTCGTTAATTAAGAAAAGAGCAAACTTCTGCTATTGTCTAGAAATTGTTCTGGGGTTTAGTCCAAAACCAAGATGCAGAATGATCCTTTTGGTATTCAGGATCATCAAATTGAGTACAAAAATCCTAAACTAGCTCATGTCTCATGAGTGCACGTGATTTCTCTGTTTAAACAAAGTCAATATATGGATTAAAGTAGGGGGTGTTCCACTTTATAGAATTAACTTTGATGATTTGTACAGAAAACACACAAAATCTGGCTCTCCTGTATTTTCATGGCTATTACTTGCATAAACTCATAGAGGACCAATAAGCAAGGAGTCCAACTCATTTAATACTTCCTGGACAGACACACAAATGGAATGTAATTTATCTGTCTTGTCCTGACCTGATCTTCATCATGAAAAGCTGCCAACCTTTAAAATATCTTTGTCTTATTGGTTTTAAGAATTCCAGGTCCTAGTTCTTGAGATCTGATCTCACAAGGTCTAGAAAATGCTTTATCTGAAACTTGTAACGTTAAACAGAGATTGCCACGAGACATAAATTATTCCCTTTTAAATGTTCAGGACTGACAAGTGTGCCAACTCTTCAATTTAATTAGGGAAATTCTCTGTAAAAGATGTATTTTAGTCAAGTTCTGTTCTCCCAGTTTCAGTTTCACCTTGGGTTTATCAGCCAAAGAAATAGATTCAACTTGCTCTCTCAAAAATTGTCTCATGGAGATAAAACAAAATGTTTCATTTTACATATTTACATTTACCTTGAGAGATGCCTTCAAATCCTCCTCTGCCTGAGCTTCCTAAAGGAAGTGCTTCCAGAGCTGGGGAGTTAAGGGATGTCACCTCATCATCATGCAACCACCTTCCACAACCACTCCACCTTCCACCTCCAGCCTGTGACTTCTGCCACTAAAGCTCATCCACAGGAATCTGCATCCTGGAAAGAAAGAGGGGCAGAGAAATAATCAGAGAGGAATAAAATAATGAATTATGTTGAATGTCCACAGTAAAAAATTCTATATAGCATTTCTGTATTAATGGCAGACTTTGAAAAGAAACAGAAAATACCTTTTCTCTGGAAGGATTTCAGTCATTAAACTTCCATTGCTCTTTCTCCACATTTTTCTTTGAGGCTCTCAAACACAGCAGCCATTGGACCCTCCACAATGGCTTGTGAGTTACAGTCTTCACTATGGATTCACTGCTATTGATTCATAATATAGTAGCCTGGGAGAAATAGATCAAGGTGATTAAAATTACTCATTTTTACTGAATTCTTTCATAATGAACTTTCCTCTAGCTGAACAAAAAGCACATTAAACCAGCCTAAACTCAAGAAGCAGAAGCAGCAAAATGGACAAATGACTTTGAACTTCCCATGTTCTAATCTCAGCTACAGCTGCAGAAATAATATTCCCCATATTTAGCCAGATGGACATAACTCTGACTGCATGTATTGCTGTCAATGCAATGCAGCAGCAACATCCACACCATACAGGATAAAGTACATTAATCTGATTAATTTTATAGTTATGGTTGCACTTGGAGAGTCTCTTCTAGTGAGTTACAGAATATGCAGGGACTGGGATTCTTAGATGGGAAAAGTGTTGCCTAAGACCAGTTCTAGAATTAAAAAAAACCCAGAAAAAACTTTTTAACACAGAATTTGCAGAGATGCTGTAATGAACATGCACTTTTAATGAACAATATTCCTTTCCTTGACTGTGAGAAATCAGGTAGATTCCTTCCACTCCCAGGTCCTGGATTTAATTCCCTGTTTCCTGGTTTCCATAAATCAGAACGCTTTAAACATTGTTGAACTTCTGTAGCTTCAGTTTTCTAAAACTTAGTGAGCAGTAAGTGACTTGACATTTAAAATATGACTTGTTATATTCCTGAATTATACATGCATTACTTTTACATTAATAGAGTTTTTGTCATCCTGGGTAACTGTTTAGCCAGGTGTATTTTCTAGGACCTTGGTCTATTTTATTTATTTAATTTTATGGTATCATGGTTTATCAAGCTCATGACTATGTCTCTGTGCATTTCCCCCACAAAATGTAGCAGCAAAAATTAAATTCTTCCCATTCTGTCAAACTAGGGGGTTAGGCAGAAGAGGAACCAGGTTGTGAACAATTGTGTCCTAATAACTATTGATCCTACTAAGGAATTTCTGCAGCAACCAGCATGTAACTGCCAAAATATTCAGCAAAAAGGGATTATAGGTATAAGCAGAGCTAACATAATCTCCATATAAATCAGTTAAATAGTCAATCAACCAAGAGACACAAATCCATAGAATTCCTGTCTTCATTAAGCTTCACTGCTCACTTGGATTTTTTTTTTTAAATGGTGCTTTAATCCTGTTAGATTTCAGAGGCAAAGCAGTTACAAGATTGAGCTAGAATCTCTTCCTTCTTATGCATCACTAAACAACTCCAGAGTGAATTAATTACACCTGATCAACCCCACTGAAGGCAATGAGGCCAGGAAAGGTGCAAGAGAGGGGCTGCAAAACATTTACTAGTGATGACAGGGCACCAGAAAGAAAACTCACTGCTTTTCAGATCCAAGTGTGATCTGATTACAACTGTGTGTGTTTTAAACTTGAAGTCTTAATGTAAATACAACTGTAAATATAATAATACAACTTATAAATAAGTCAATAAGTTACAGAGGTTTCACTCATTATTATGTAATGATTAAATGATGGCACATTAGAAACTTCATAAGCATGAAAACTGTAAAAAATCAAAAATTTTACCTCTTAAGTAGAACTAGGTAATACTAAAATTAACTAAAACTGGTTAGAAAAAACCCCACCTGGTTCAGACTCAACACTTGCCAGATTTTAGAGGCCATACCAGTCGAGTGGCTGGAGGAATCTGCATCCTGTCTGCTTTCTAAACACAAATCTGTGTAAAGAATCTGAAATAAAAACCCCAAACCAAACCACATCTGTATTAAATCTCCAAAAATAAAGTAAATTACTTTATTACATTATTATAACAATAAAAATATAATGATATCTCCATGATTATAGATCCTTTTAGCTCCATTTCTCTGCAAACTCTTGCCCCCCCTGTGCTCATATAACTGCTGTTTAAATTCTATTTATCTTTACTGGATCCTGATTGCCAGCTGGAAATTGTGTGCTCCACTTCTACATCCAAACTTTAAAAAAAAGCAGTAAAAATACAACTGTTACTGGATTTTACCTGATCCTGAATGTGTGCTGGCACCGTGCAAGGTTCATTGACTATTCAGCCTTTTCCCTGAAACAGAGAAAATTGGATTTTTTTACCCTTAGGCTAAGAGTTTTATTTATGGATGATGGTGGGGAAAAAAAAATTAACTGATGCTTGTGTATGTGCTCACATCTCCTCTCACCAAAACAAAAAGCAGCATTAATTAATCTCCTATAAATGACCTAGATGTACTCAGATGTCTAAATAGGTGGCAATGACAAGGCCTTTCAGTATTTTGGGGGAAATCAATAGTTTCAAAGTAGAAATTGTGATTATCTGCCCAAGTTAATGAATCTGCTGCTCCAGAGGTCAGGATGTCATTTGCTGTGTGCTGGGCAGGCTGCAAGAAATCATTTCTAAGTGCTGGGGCCTGGGCTGGGGGCCCAGAGCTGGAGCTGACCTATGGATGAGTCCCATCCCAGCAATATGGTTTGTTCCCCAAGGCCCCAGAGGCAGAACCTGGCCCAGCTGTGTGAGGCCCCAACTGCCCCCAGGTGATGGTGGTTGGGGTGGTGGGTGAGGCCAGAGAGAGATCAACCAGGAACTGACCAGTCAGAGCTGATAAGTTTGAAGAGAGTTCCTACTAGGACCAGTCTGAGTGAGATCCTGCTGGGGTCACTTGCTGAGCTCTCTCTCAGTGCTGTGTTCCCCCTTGGCTGGTTTGAGATGAAGAAGAGCAAACAGCTGGAGAATAAAAGCTGAAGGTATGGTGAGGGGATGCTGCTGAGCTTGGTGTTGGTCTGAGGAAGAGGAGAGCTGGCAGCACAAAATTGGCATAGTTGGCAGCTCAGTCTGAAGGAAGATCCTGTGAAATTGGATTAAAGGAGACCAGGAGCCTCCTGAAGGAGATCCTGTGAGCTGTAGCCAAGGTTGTGAGAAAATGAAGCTGAGCAGAAAGAAAGGAGGTGGGACCAGCTCACTGAAAACATTTGAGAGTAAGAAAGTGTCAGTGAGCAGAGAGATGAAGTGTTAAAGTCGTAAGAAGTAAGTAGAAACCTTGGGCTTTGAGAAAGTGATTTTGTGAGTAGGAATGGAGCAGAAAGAGACAAAATGAGCAGAAAGAATGTGCAGAAAAGGTTGGAAAGTGTTTGTATGTAGAAGATGAATGTGAAAAACCCTGATTTCCATGTAATAAAAGGTTGTGAATTGAATGTTTGTTTGAAGGAGATAGTTATGGAAATATGGTGGCTGAAAGTGCCTGTGTGAAGAATTGCCTGAAAGGTTCTCCAAACTCTGGCCTGAATGGTGGAGCAGTGCCCATAACTTGGGCCTGGATGATGGTGGGTCTCTGGGTCTCTGGTTTGGAGGATGGTGGGTCTCTGGTTTGGAGGATGGTGGGTCTCTGGTTTGGAGGATGGTGGGTCTCTGGTTTGGAGGATGGTGGGTCTCTGGACTCTGACACCAAGAGTTGGTAAGGTAATACTGCCCATAAAGTTTTCCAAATCCTTGGCTGGGATGATGGTAGGACAATTGATGATGGATGAAAATGTTTGTGTGAGAAGATTGTACAGGTGATGAGAAGCACTTGTGTGAAAAAGACTGATAATGAAAATAACAAAGGAGTTGAGAACAGTGATGAACAGGACACATTTTGGCAAAGAGATGAAGTGGACTTAGATAATGATGTGGATGTTCTGCTGGATGGTAAAGAGAGAGTGCTGCAGAACTTCACCATGTAATAACAAACCTTGGGGAGAAGCTTGGAGATGAAGAAGGGGATAGAATGTGTTAAACTAGGAAGAGTGTATGTAAGTGGTAACAGGGAAGTGAAGATTGTATAAAATGTGAAATTTCTTGTTGCTGTCTCTATGTATAGTCTGTTTGCAAGGGAAATTTCCCGTTACTGTTTGTATGTCTGGTAACTCTGCCATGGAAAAGGTTTTTCCTTTGCTGTCTAAAAAATTTGTATAGTAATTAGAAAACTCTGCCTTTGTGCTTGGGGTAGTATGGAGGTTGTGAATCATCCACAGGTCAGGAGGCCAAATGAGGTGCTGGGGCCTGGGCTGTGGGCCCTGAGTTGGAGTTACCTATGGATGAGGCACAACCCAGCAACATGTTTTGTTCCCCAAGGCCCCAGAGGCAGAACCTGGCCCAGCTGTGTGAGATCCCAACTGCCCCCAGGTGGCTGGGGTGGTGGATGAGGCTAGAGAGAGATCAACCAGGAACTGAATCAGTCTGAGGAGAAGCAGGAATTGGGCCAGTCAGAAAGAAGCAACAGAAGAGAGAAGCAGCAACAGGGAGCTGGTCAGTTGGAAGAGAGTTCCTGGGTGAGAGAGTCCCTGTTGGGGTCACTTGCTGAGCTCTCTCTCAGTGCTGTGTTCCCCCCCTTGGCTCATTCCAGATGGAGAAGAGCAAAGAGATGAAGAATAAAAGCTGAAAAGATGCAGGTATGCTGAGGGGATGCTGCTGAGGTTGGTGTTGGCCTGAGGAAGAGGAGAGCTGGCAGCAGAGTTTCTCAGTGCACTTACTCACGGTGAATTGCAGCACTGGTCCAGGGTGAATATGAATAGATGGATCAGCAAGAGCTTAGAAAGTACAGACTGGAATAAAAGCAACAAATGCCTGGAGTCAGGGAGGTAACTGGACTGAAAACCAGCATTATTTAAGTGTTTGGTGTAACAAGAATAATGAAACCAAGCACAACAAGTCCCCAGAGTGGGATTTTTTCTGTGGTAGCTCCCTAAGGAAGGTGAAAGAGTTGAGGAATAGCTCATTCCAAATGCTGGCCTCTACCTCAAGCTGAAACAACTCCAATAAACCCTCCAGGTATTTTCTGCTCCCAGATCTCATTTCCATGGCCTTGGCCAACACAATAATGCTGCTGTTAGAACATGTGAGCAACAGTCAGTTGTGTTATGTACTGGGAGATGGTGCCCTTGCTGGAAGCTCAGGACTGCTCCAGACTGCAACTCCATGTTCTTCAGCTACAACCTGACTTACCCATGTCATAAGGAGAAGGTGCAGAGAAGGGCAACAAAACTGGTGAGGGATCTAGAGAATATTTCATATGAGGAGTGCCTGAGGGAACTGGAGAAGAGGAGGCTGAGAGGAGACCTCATTGCTCTCTACAGCTACTTAAATAATGACAGGACAACAGGCCTCAAGTTGTGCCAGGGGAGGTTTAGATTGGAGATTAGGAAGAAACTCTTTCCTGAAAAGAGTGGTCAGGCCCTGGACCAGGCTGCCCAGGGAGGTGGCGGAGTCACCATCCCTGAAGGGGTTCAACAAATGAGTAAATGTGGAGCTTTGAGACATAGTCTAGGAGTCAGGGAGATGCTGGACAAAGGTTGGACTTGATGATCCTAGAGGTCTTTTTCCAACTTAAATGATTCTATAAATCCCACCATCCTGGAGTTACCTGTTGTATGATGGAAGAGAACTCAACATCTCAACTGCACTGCACAACTGAATCATGATTTTGTAGCTGAAGTCTGCATGTTATTTATTCTCCAGGAATTACTGCTAAGAGGAAAAGGTGTGTTCTCAACTGCAGTGATTTCCAGACTCAGTGGCCACTTCAATTTGGATTTTAAAGACATTCCTCCATTTTAAAGTATCCTTCAAAAGTTCTGTAAATAACAAAGTTTCCCTTGTCCCCAGGCATATTTTCCCAAGGCTTCACAGCTCTAATTATTATGAGCAATATCTTCATAGTCTCCTGCTACATCGCTCAAAAACGTAACAAAAAAAGATCTATGTTGAGAAGTTTCTTTAAACTTCCTAAGTCGATGATTTCTTACATAACTGCAATCAAAAACCTCTGGGAAAGAACCTATTATGAGCACTGTGTCAGCAGTTTTAGCTTATTACAGATGGCTCGCTCCCCTTTCCACAGAACCATTTAATGAATTTAAACAAGGATTGTAGAATTGCGTAGTCGAGAGCAGCCAGGAGCTTTTTGAGCTGAGATTATGGACCAATTTAGGAAAGGAATTTAATGAAGAGGGGAATTCTGAAATGCAGCTGAGCAGTGTTTGACTCTGGCCATTTAAGTGGGGACTTGTACCGGCCAACATCTTGCAGAAGCTCTTTCAGGGATCCTACAAGACCTTTCAGCACTACAAATGCCAATATTGCTGCAGTAAGTGAACAAGCAAAGCTGCTGTTACTATAGATAAAATTAAAGCATCACATCCACCTAAGAAAACGTGAACTGATTTGAAACAGAAAATCTTAGTTTGAATCAGCACCTCAGAACCAAGCTCAAGTCAACACCAAAAACTCTAGAACTTGGTTTCTCTATTTTTTGTTACTCCATAGCCCTCCCACAGTGGAAAAATAGATTAATTTGACCTCAGAGAGTGAATGCTTCTTTGCATAATCATAGCCCTGAAAAAAAGCACCTTAGGACTACCAGGTAGAGGATGAAACACAAAATTAAACTAACAGAATTTTTTGGGGGCAGTTTTTCAGCATTCTGACTAAGATTCTGGCCTACTTTCCAGTATTTGTCTGAAGCTGGTGTAACTCTGTCTAATAATCTCAAAACTAAAACTGAAAGAAACATTATTTAAAATGAACAATTCCTTTCAGAAGAACCAATTCTCCAATACCAGGTAAGTCAGAGAATCATAAAATTGTTTAGGTTGGGAAAGACCTTTAAGATCAATTAATTAAGATTAACCCAGCACTGCTTAGCCCATCATTAAACCTTGTTACACTTCCCATAATTTATGTGCACATGACTGTAGACTAATGCAGTTCCTATACTAACAGCAGCATTTAGTGGTAGACTCATTACTAGAAAGATACTCTCAGATCTGTCTGCCTTTTTTCTATTTTTTACATCCTTGCTTAGTGGGTACCTCAAAACTTTGAAACCAGTAAATCTCCTTCAGTGATTTCTATTAAAATTAGAGCTTCCCTTAATAAACACAAGGTAGGAGATATCCATACACAAAAATCAGAGGGTAAAAAATAAAGTCATGTAAAGTTTCCCCAATGAGCTCATCTTTATAAATGGCTTCTATCATTCAAACTGTTCTTATCATGTTCTTTAAACACCTATTTAGACCCACCACCTTCCTGCATTACACTAAAACATGACATAATTTCATTATGGTAAAATTCAGGCACATAGTGGGATGTGAAGATAAATTACCTTATTTATTGAAGGCTTAGTGCAATAATTAGTGTTGAGAAAGATCATATGGAAAGATGTTTCAGTAAGTACCTATGTTGAAAACTGGGATAATATGATGCTCAACCTCTATCTGCCTCATTGCAGCCACGAATCTTTTCCAGGTAAAGTAGCAGTTGAGTGCCCAGTTCTAAAATTTTGCTTTCTTCATATTAAAACTTTAGCTGCAAACATTACTTCTGGACCTGTTCCTTGCCCAGGCTGGGCAGAACTGCTTCTCCACAACCTCTGCTAGGATACCTCTTTGCTGTATCTTATGCCAGGGTGAAATTCTGCAGCTATTTCTCCCCTTGCATCTAACCCTGCTCCTCTACCTTCCTTTTTTGAGATCATTTCTGGTGTTCTCCAGTGCCCAGCCATGAAGAAGCTGCCCTGCCATGACCACCTCCCTGCCCGTGGTGACACCAGAGCTGGGCATGGCTCTGCCATCATGAAAATGAGTGGGCTGCTGAAGAAGAACCTAAGAATATTACCCTTGCACAAAGACTCATGAAAATACATGAAGGATTTCCCTCGATATACATCCCAGCACAGATTGTGTTTACCTCTCTAGGATGTGGAGCTGATTATTCATCATCAGTATCTCATCAGCAACAGAAGTCTCAGTTTCCACCTGCATGCAATGAAAATGATCCTATGATTGCATCAGCATTATTTTATTATTGTTACATCAAATCATCCTCCCTAGGTAGGTGTAAACACTTTTTTTTTTTTACTTTCCATTGAAATAGCTCACTGGGTGGCCTCTTTATAAAATAATGAGGAATAAAGGTGTTTGCATAGATTTGTGTCAAAAACTATTCACCCGTCCAAGGAACAGAAAGAAGCAGCTTCTCTGTACACCTGTAATAAAATCTGCACGACTGTTTTGATAGCACTAAGTCCCTAATCAAATAAAAGGGAGTTAGCATCATTAAATAGAAACAGCCTGAGAGGCAGCAGCAGAACACATTCACCCTCTGTTCAACCCTCACGGATACACGGGAACAGTTTAACATGACATCAAGCACAAGTTCAGACAAGTCCAATATTAAACTTAAAAAGATCTACAAGACTAAAAAGTGCCTCCAAATGCATGACAAAAATCAATGTATTTGTGGAATTTAAGGCAGTGAATGAATCCTTTCCATACTAATGACAAGGGGAGCTTCACACAAAAAACTGCAGCTATATAAAGTTGCCAAGATCCCAGCCTAGACCATTCCCATACATTGACCCAGGATCTCCAAGACCTAGAGGAGTCCTGAGCAAGAGTGACAAGAGTTGGGATGATGCAAGGTGATAAACAAGAGAGGGGTTTAAGGTCAGGGGACTCCGAGGCTTAAAAATGCCTTTGAGAAGCTCAAATTCAAAAATCTCAAGTCCATTGGTAACAGAACTTCAGACAGGTTCTCCTGGCCCAAAGAGCACGCTTGCCTCTTGACAGCCCTCAAAGCAGAGGTTCCAACCACTCCCTAGGCTGAACTGTCTTGCCAATTTACATAACTGAGCTTCAATTTCCAGACACTCTTCTGAATTCAATTAGTTTGCTGTTGCATCTACCTTCAGGGATGTTTCTCCAGCTCTGACACCCTCCAGTGAAGCTGCATCTTTACCTGTTCTCTCTAAACTGCCCTTGCGTCTTTCAGCACCCTGGGTCAGGAGCTTTTCTTTCTAATATTCAGTTAAAATAGCTTTTCTTGAAAATTATTCACCCTCATGTATCATTGTCTATTTTTCCAAAAGCCATTCATATATCTGAGAGTTGTCCTACAACTTTTCCGAGGTGTGACAGCCCTTGGAATGTGCATTCAACACATGGACACCTTCTGCCAACTAACACCTGGGTACTCTCCTTTCCATGCATGTATAGGTGTGAGTTCACATGCACATGGACAGTCTGGAGATGAAAAATGAAGGAGATCTTCTTTTATGAAGCACATCCTTGTGTTCAGACTGAGAATGATATTTCACTGCTGACATTCCAGGTAATTTGAACAACTCCAATGGGAACAAGTCTAATGATACAATCCATGAGATTGTAAAAAAAGCAAAGAAAGAAGGAAGGGAAGAAGGACAGAATCACAAAATGGGTTGGGTTGGAAGGGACCTCAAAGATTATGTAGTTCCATCCCCCCTGCCATGGCAGGGACACCTCCCACTAGACCAGGTTGCTCAAAGCCCCATCCAGCCTGGCCTTGAACACATCCAGTGTTGGGACATCCACAGCTTCCCTGGGCAACCTGGGCCAGTGTCTCACCACTCTCAAGACAAATTCATTACGAAAGCAAAACTTATTAAATCATAAAATGCTGTCACTTAGAAGCTGTCTCCATAAACACACAAAAGTATTCCTGAAAAATGTTTTCTCTTTGGACAGGAACATCAACTGGATGATCTACTGTAACTTTTTTTCCCCATAACATCTGTGATTTAATTACAGGTTTATATCCAAATGCAAATTCATTATTACAGCAGCTGTCATTCTAATAATCGAACCAAATAAATAAAGGTGGATTTTTCTCAGACTGTAACCTAAACCATAGACTTTAAAATGTTATCCATCTATCAAGTAATAGAAACTTTTCCCATCTACAGCTATTTAGATTTTCTAGGAATGGCATTTATTGGTATTGGAGTAAAGCTGCAAAAAAAACCAGAATGAGTAGTAGTTTGTAAAGCTCAAAAATACCCCCAAATGAGTAGTTTGTTTGCATTGATAGAAAGGACTTTTCACTGCCCGTTATCTGAATCCTGAGTGTACAGATGACAAGATACTGCCCAATGCCATAAATAAAATCCATTAGGTATTAAACCAAAATTAATTCTTCAGTCCAATTTTTAACTTGCTAAACCCATTTTCTCCATTCTTTGTTCCCTTCCTTAACCACTTTCTACCATGTAAGTCCATTATATCCTACCCTGTGATTGACTCTGAGTCTCCTTAACAGCCTCTTCAGCTTTTTAAAAACTCAAATAAACTCTAAGTAGCACTTCTCAGTTATGTCTTATTTTCCTGACACCCTGGATGAAAGAAAAATTCCCTTCTGGGAGTGCTGCAATTTGTCCTTACAATAACATGCTCATTACAACTCTATAGTTATTTTTCAGCTAATTTAGTAAATACTGAAAGTAAAGACACTGCTTTATACCTCCTGAGCTCAACCCTGCCATGCTGAGCAAGAAAACAGTTTTCCCTATAGTTGGCTAGATTTTAACAATAAGGTAGTTCAGGAAACTTACTCTTTAGTTCCTGGAGAAACCTTGAGAGAGACTTTTCTCCATTTCAGGGGCTATATGTTAATAATGCCACCAGTTGTCTTCTGGGGTTTTCATCTGTGGAATCTCTTGCTGTGGCAACAGCCCAGAGCACAGGAGGTCGAGTTGCATCCCTAGGGAGAAACATCATTATTACAAAATGACACAGGATAGATTATCTGCATCTTTAATCAATAATTTAAATGTTCACTGAGCACCAAAACACCCCATTTACTGCTTTATTCCTCCTGGAGTAGAATTATATTTTATATACGTGGAAGTAATTCCATTTGTTTGTACCCAGTGATGCACTTGTGTAATATTCAAAATAATAATAATAACAATGTGCATGACAATCCAAGCAGGATTTAAATGTTTTTAACTCTGCATTAAATAACACATCCCTTTATTATTTCAGCAGAATACACACAGTCAGTATCAAAAGAGAAAATCAGGAGTGAGCTCAAGCAGAAGTGAGAGACAGTTTGATTAAACCCCACGTTACTCCACTCTTCCTCTGTGTAAATCTGCTCATTTCAATGGGGTTAAGTTAAGCAAATATGTGACAAATTAATTATGTCTCTCTCCCATCCTCTAAGCACAGGATTTAAACTCATCCTGACCTGAGAGTGTGTGGTTTTAGGCAGCACTGACTGTGCCTTGACACATTTCACTGTCTTGGTGGTAATTTCAGATGAGCATCAGTCTGTAAGGTTTGCACAGAGCTGGGACAAGGAAATCAAGTACCAGGAGACCCACCTTTCACTCCTTGTCCTCATGGAAGTTCACTGTGGTTCTGAGCCTCACATCTGCAGCAAAGACAAAATTAAAAGCACAATTAATGGATAGCTGCAGCAGAGTAAGACCATGCTTGCTATTTTTTTTATCTTCTTCCTGCAGATTTTGTTGTTAAAGCACATGTAGAGAACGAAAAGGTCCCATGTTCATGCAAACATCAAAGAAGCCGCCACCACTGGACTCTTGTCCTCTCTGCTTCTCCACACGGCATGTTCCTCATCCCTCTGTGCCCCTGCTCACCAGCCAGCCCTGTGCCACCATGGCAGGACCATCACTGTGTCCTCCCCTCTTCCCATGACCAGAAACCCAAAGAATAAAACCAGCCATGATCTTTGTAGGATTTTGAGAAAGGTTCTCTAATGACTAAGCGATCTCTTTTGATGTGCAATGCAAAGCTGAAGTTAAGAATATTGTTTTCCTGCAAATTAATTATGAATCATTAGAAAGACTGAAAGAAAATCTCCTACCACTTTGCTTTTAGCTTTTCTGAGCAAATATAGAAATTAAAAATCACTTCACAGACACTTGGTAGCTTTTCTAAACTAGTCTCCTGGCTCTAAACCACGTGATTTTGTTGTTGCATCTGCAAGTACCACAAGCTGACAGACATCAACTACCTTAGTGGCTACAAATACCTTCTGCTGAAGGGTGTTAAACTAACAGGTACATCAACAGACACACATTTCATAAGCATGATGAACATTTGATACACTGGAGAAGCACTAATCAGTTACAACAAACCAAAACAGAAACAGAAAAATATAAATTCAACTGCTTTCTAAGCATCTCTTTGAGCTGTGGGAAGAAATGATCAGTATTGCTGAAGCCTACAGAAAATACCCTTTTTTCCCCACATCTTCTGAAATCCAGGAAGAGGTATTACTCCCTTCTCTTTTTCTGTAAAGAATGGTTTGTCAACAGAACCAGAGGTGGGATTCTTAAAAGAAAAGCCCAAGAAGGCAGATACAGCAAAATACACTTCTCTATTTTCTTAGCACTGGATCTCTGAGGAATCTTTTTCTGCCCTCAACCATCTCCCCATATGCTTGAACGTTCAAAGACCAGCTAAGTCTGAGCCCTTCCCACCTCAGCACGTTGATGGTGCTGAGCTCTGCTCCCCTCTTTTGGAAAGTTTCTGCAAGATGACGGCGGTGGGACGGATGGGAGAGAAGACAATGGTGGGATGGATGGGACTGTGGTGGAAGCTCACTGAAACAAATCCACTGTAAAGAGACAACATTCACAGCAGAAGACACCACCACTTGCCTACATTTACACACCAAAAGAGCAGTATTTTCATGGGCATATCCACAAACTATCACCTCCACATCCTACACAGCAAAGCAGGCAGGAGGTGCTGAAACACATTTTAACTCTCCTCTTCCAGAACTCCCTGTCCTTCAGCAGCACCGTGTCAGAACTCAGGGGCTGCTCTAGAGTCAGCTCCCACTTAAAACTCCCCAAGGTCATGACTTTCAGAGGGGAGCAGACATCATGTAGCCAACTGCCACAGCTCATGGAGGGGCTGCTCCACAGAGAGCAACTGGGAAATGTGCTGATCATACACTTAAAAAGCTGATTTTCTCTACAGACATCAATAAGTCATTCTGGACTTCCTTAATATCTCAACACAAGGATAACTAAAACTGTCCTTTCCCCTGTCAGTTCACATTCACTAATTGATAAGAAATATTTACTTAAAGGGAAATTATCTGCCTCAAAAAGCAGCTTCAGTGTGAGCTAAAAGCTGCTGGAGTTCCAGCAAAATTTAGTTATCTTTACATACATTGCTGCTACTTTTAGTATTTCTTGGTATGGTGGCCAAGTGCACTTTTAACAATAAACCCCCAAACCACACTAACCACTGGGGATACAGGAGCAGCAGCAAACAGCAAACAATTTTTTACCAAAGTTTCATCATGTTGCAACATCTACTTGTTCTCCAGAGTAAATTACCTGCAGAGGTCGTATTAAAACAATTTCTAGGCACTGTACTAAAGAATAATAATGGCAATTTCATCGTGATGTCACAGTATTAAGCATGCACCACACCAGGAAACTACCACAGCAAAATCCCATTTGTTACTTTTTCAACACTGAATTTTACTTCTTTTTGGTTTGTAATTAGTTACTACAAAAGTTTAATCGAAGTCTCTGTTTCTTCTTCCTCTTTAAGTGCAGCACAGTCAGAATAAGATGTAACCAATAATTAAGTAAATTGGATTTGGCTGAGTACACAGGAAATTGAGGATAATTCAAAACCACTATCCATTAGCAACCTGTACATTCATATAGCACTTCAGTTATTTTTAGAAGTAATATTCAAATAAGGGATTAGAAAATAAAAGTATTTTTCAGGTCTAATAGAATGATAAATTCTCTTACCTGCAGGTTGAGAGAGCTGTGCTAGGGTTTTAAAGGAAGATGTTGTCCAAGTAAGTGGAGATTGACCTGAAAGAGAGAAATGTAAATGGAAAAGTGTTACAAAAATCACTGCATAAAAAAAATGTATTGGCTTGGAAGAAACCTTCAAAAGTCATCTAGTCCACCCCCCTACAATAAAGCAGGGACATCTCTACCTAGGGCAGGTTGCTCAGAGCCCCATCAAGCCTGACCTTGAACGTCTCCCGGGACGGGGCCTCCATCACCTCTGGGCAACCTGTTCCAGTGATGAATCACCCTCATATTGAAGAACTTTTTCCTAATGTCCAACCTAAATCTACCCTTTTCTAGCAGAAAGCTCAATCACCACCCTTTTAGAAAAAAAATGTGCTCCATCGCCTACTGCAGTTGGAGGGCTTGGGAGAAAAGCTGCTGTAACCACAGGGAGGTTGGTCTTGATAGCCGTGCTCAGTGAATGGCTTCCAGTGACACTGGACAATGGAAGAACATCTCATTTCTGGGGCATGTCTGACAAGTTGTGTGCACCAGAGCAGTCCTGGCATGCACAAAAGTGTAATCCCAGCTTCTCACAGAAGCTGAAAATGCCAGGGCAGGTACCTAATTTCAGCATTTAAATGGTAACATTTTGGGGCTAGCAATGTTTGACTTGAATGCTTCAATTCCACCTCAGCTCTGCTTTATGCATCAGGACTTTATATTGACTGGAAATAGCCTGTGTTTCATAGAGGATTCACTCAATCACTGAGGAATGGCATTCCAGGGGGGAAAATAGAAATATTAATGAACATCTCCATGAAGAGAAGGAGTTTTGTGTGCGCTCTGCTTTGCTGTGATGGCTGCCAGATGAGAAGGCCACTCTTTCATTCAGAGCTGCTCACTTTGATGTAGATTTGCTCAATATGTATGAAACCAGACGGATCATTATGGAGTTCTGCTATTGCAGGCCAATTCATCCCCATTTTCTCTTTGATTTCCCCTCTTTCTCCAGTATATTAGTTTTTAGCTGAGCTGCCATTTGGAGTTTTGATGCTGCACCTTTGATTCATGTGATGAAACTGCAAGTGCAGCAGACACCACCAGGCACTGGCTGAGGAAATGCTGATTTACTGCTGCACTACTTTGTTCTGAAACAGACACTGAAACAAACAATCTACAGCACACCAAGAAATCCTGGACTAGATTTACAAAATATCAGAGCTTGGTTTATAATATAGTTAATGAACTTTTAGCTCCAAGTCCATGGACACATAGGGTATGTTTAAACAGAGTTAATATCCAAGCTACTGCTGCCCAGTGCCTGAAAAATGATGATATTGTGGCTGCACTTCTTCCTCTCTCCTTCCCTGGATAAATAATCCACAAGGAACTAAAGGCTAACTAAATTCCTGCAATTAAAACTCTGAACTAAATTCTGGGAATTCTGTGAAGTTGTAAAAATAATAAATTAACCAATGTGCACTTTATATGTTATAGCTATCTATTTTAACATAAAAAACAGGATTATATCATCCACCTGCAGTACATAAGAGTCCAGGGCTATATTTAAGCCTCTACAAACCAAAGCTTCAACAACACTGAACTGAGCTGCTGGCACAAAGTCCCACCTCACGGTCACTTTGCTGTATTACCATTTTATCCTGAGGGTAAAACCAGCTAATAGGACATTAGACACACACCAAATACAGGAAAGATCAAGTGGAGGGAATTGATTTCATTACCAACATGGTTTAAAATGACACAAATAGGTTAAGTCCATAAAGATAGTGTTTTAACAGATACTTCAAGGTAAGGGTAGACACAGAGGACCAGGAACCTACAATTTTGGTTTTGATGCTGATTGCAGTTTTCATGTTGACATTCCTCAGATTTTTATGACACTGACAGTTCTCCTATTTCATGTGGAAAACACAGATAGGATTTAATGGTCATGATTACCCTGAAAAATGAATACTAACTTAAGGAAGGAAGCTATTGTAGCTTGCTGGGTCAGCTGAGTTCATGGCGTGGGAGGATCTTGGCTCAAGGCAAGAGCAAACCCTACGAGAAGGGTGGGAGAGTCCCCAGTGCATCCATCCTACAAAACAGCAATAAAAGGGAAGAATAAAATATAACACTGGCTACAAAAGGTGGTCAACAGACAATACTGAGTGTTTTATTCCAGAAAAATTCAATATCCCCTTTTCCTTGGAATTGCAAGCAAGCGTTTTCACATTTCCACATTAAAAATAAGCACTGAAATGTCAGAGCTGGTAGTAGGATATAAAAATCCAAATTTCACCCCAATGGTTTGGGGGTTATTTGCATAGAAAGGTTAATTGTTGATGAGTGTAAGAGCCCATACTGGTACTGACAGCGACACCAATATGTGCATATCTGATCTCTCACAATTGAAGCCCATAAAAAATGAGATTCTTTACTAGCTAAGAGAGACCAGGGGTTTTTAAACTCATCCTATATTGCTATAAAAAAAGCCTACACAAATGTTTGCTAACAAGACTTGGCACACACGGGATCATGTATTTACACAGCATAATGGTTGGTCACTGGAGCACCAGAGGATTTCTTTTTTTTTGCAGTTCACACTCCACAGTAACATGTTTCCATTTTAACAGAGCAGTGTGTGTCCCTGAGATGTGATTAGCATGTGAATCTTCCAAGGTAAATTCTCCTATTTGAAGAGAATCACTTAATAGCCCTCTCCATTTTACTATGCATTACCTGCTCTCTTTATACCACTGCTGCCTCCTCCACGGCGTGACATCAGCAGTGGAAAAAAAAACCAAACAAAAACCAAGCAAAAAGTAACCTCATAACATAAAAGATTGCACTTTGAAAGCTCTTATCTCCTAAATCTGGATACTCACTCAAGTGACTTTGGGACTCAAGAATTTACATAGCCAAAATCTGGCTCTACGCATGCATTAAAACTCAGGTTCCAGCCACTTGGAAAGACTATAAAATTGGCTTTTTGGAAATTTTGAAGGCATCAATATTGAGTCAATGCATCACTGAGGAGATGGGGAGAGGAATCCATCAAGCAGCACAAGCAGCAAATGGATGAGACAGCAGATGGGGGGAGCTCACTCTTTGATGTGTTTGAGGTGTTTTATTTGTCTGCCAGTTTACTGGACTCTGTTTTGGGGGGGGGTTGGATACCTGAGGGAAAGAAGAGCTGAGAAGCTGCTTTGATGGGAGGCTGGGGGTGTAACCACTCCTAAGAACCGCAGTTACCATTGCTGAGTCTTTGATCAACTTGTTGCCTCAACTTGGAGGGATCTGTCATTCCTCTCTAGCATGGAGATGGACAGAGTCAGCAGCTTGTCAAAGCTGTGACTGATCAACAAAGGTTCCAAGACTGGAAATTTGGTCCCCAACTTCTGCAATATCAAATTATCAGATCTGGATTGTAAATGACAAAACAGAAGATCTAGTTGAGGATTTTTCTTGTAGTTTAACATTTAAAGTGCTTCTGCCCATGATGAACGTCCATTATTAAGTCTCAAGCAGTAAAGCTGTACTTAGAATCACAGAACAGTTTAGGTTGGAAGGGACCTTAAAGCTCATCCAGGTTCAACCCCCCTGCCATGGCAGGGACACCTCCCACTAGACCAGGTTGCTCAAAGCCCCATCCAACCTGGCCTTGAACACCTCCAGGGATGGAGCATCCACAACCTCCCTGGGCAACCTGGGCCAGCGTCTCACCATCCTGAGTAAAGAATTTCCTTCTAATTTCTAATCTAAATCTACCCTCTTCCAGCTTGAACCCATTATTCCTCAAACTTAGGACTGACTTTTTGAGACAGAAGTTGCAAGTGTCTCAAATGATAAAGAAAATAGGCCACATTAGAAAAATACAACCAAACCTGGAAAGAAATGATGTGGAAAGAAGCCTGGGAAGCAGAAGCAGTTACAGAGCATATGTGGCTGTGAGAAGAAACTGGTTACAAATGGAATGAATTTGAAGGAGAAGCTGGAAAATGGAAAACTGGTAGGAAAGGCTCATAGAGTCATAAGCTTTAAAAAAACCATTATAGATAAAACTACAATATCCTTCCCAAAGTTCAGAAAACTCTGTAATGCATGGCAGAGATGTAGGGAATTCCAACAATGGGATTTCTCAATTACTGGACAAAAATGGCAGAAAATTTATTACCAATAAATTCACTGTATAACACCTTACCTGTTATTTTGCTAAAAGCCAAGTGATTTGCTCTGGTCATGAGATGATGAGTCACTTTCTTCTCAAAAAGAAATTGAAGATGCCAAGCAGCAGCTATTAAATATAGGCACCCTAACATGAGCAGGGCAAAAATATGCTCCTTCTGTAGGTTTCACACAAGTCTTATTTATCATCATTGACTTTTAATGCCTATTCAAAAACTAGCAAATTTCTGGATCACTAAAAGAAGTGCCATGTTTTGCCAACACATAAAAGAGATAAACAGGATGACAAAGTAATTATAGAATTATCAGCCTGCCGATGATTCCAGGCCAAGCAAGGGAATGACTGATGCAGAGCTCATTAAGCACAGAACTAAAAAAAAAGTGTAATTAACGCCAATCAAACTCAAGTTTGTGAAGAGCAGCTCATTGCCCAACTAACGAAGTGCCTCTTTGGAAAATTAGAGGTTGATTAATGAAAGGTGAAAACATCAGAAACATTTATTTTGGGTCCTGGATGCTTCATTTTCAAAAGCAAAGTTAGAAATGAGCATGAAAAGCTGTGCACAGGACAGGAGGGGAACACGGGCAGCACAGCTCCTGGGACTAAGCCAGGGAGAGGTAATTTATTAAGCCACTATAAATTGATCACTTACAACGTCTGCCCATATTCATTTCCTCTCAATTCCCCATCTCCCCTTCCCTACCATCCCTACAGTTTATCTCTCACACCTGTCCCAGCCTGAGTGATGCATCTCCCTGTTTATCAATCATGTGCACCTGATAAAAATCTTCCAATTTGTTCCATTTTGAATTGTTCATCCTTCATTGTGTAACACCTCACTTTTAAACAGTGTCTATTTATTTGCCAAATGTCACTCGAGAACTTCTCTGTGGTGTTGCCACCCTCCTCTCTTCACAATATATCCCAGTTTTTGCAACCGACTCCATTAGCATCCTCCCATTTGTCTCCGGAGGCCTCGAGAAAACATCAAATAAGATCAGTCCTTAGATTGATTCTTCAGAAATTCCATATTTGAGTCTCAGAGTTGCTCACAGCACAAATCAAAACAAACTTAAAAGCCTACCACAAACTACATGGTGAACAAGATTGGAAATGTATTATTCAGGCGGGCAGAGAGAGATAAGATTCAGTTTTTGGACACTGGTATAGAAAGATACACTTAAAACTAGAGATATTTTTAAAACAGTGACTAGAATTAATCATGATGTTTCAGTGATTATTTAAAGCTGACAATATTCCAACCCAGACAATATTTCCTAAATGCCACAAGCCAATTTAAAGCAGGAAATTAAGCAATGGCTGCTGGATGACATGGTAACAATAGGGGTTTTTTTCCATGTTTTATGATTTATTTAGAGTTCAAACTTGATTGAAGGGAGAGAAAGAATTCCCCATGGACTGAGAATATAACCTCACTCCTCCTATGTTCACAGAATTTAAACACGGACATCCACACACAAGCTCCTTAGCATCCCTACCTCTTTTTGCCTCTATCTCTTCCCTAGAGGTACCTACAAGCTCAGAGTGGATTTTTAATGTTCTATTTCCCCTCTAATATTCCTTTTGATGCTGCATTAAGTGATCTACTGATGTTAATCACATATTGCTCCGCACACAGGACTGTCCTAAGCAGACACATCACCAGTCCCATTTTTTTTTCCTCTAAGAGTTCATTTGATAAATGTGGGTGGAACTCAGCAAATCATTTATAGGACAATTTTCAGAAAGGTTATGACTTCATTTCAGTTATGAGCTGTACCTGACCACCTCCTTTGATAATTAGACCTCAGGGCTTCTACAGAAGACTCAACTGTCCAGTAAAACCAGCAACATCCATAAATCAGACCCTGGAGACGTGTGAAACTGCAGGTAATGTCTCACATCCATCAGCACTTTACTACACTTGCTGTTTCACCACACAGAGCAATATTTTCCGAGAAGTAATGGGTTGCTCTGGACAAGGAATTTCATTAGCATACTGGGGTGCTATCAAAGTCAGAGGCTGTTTTTCCAAAGTAGGGGCCATGCTGTGCCACGAAATATGAAGCAGAGACACGCAGAGAAGTGGTTCAAACACTGAGAAGTTTGGACAAAGGAACCTTTTGGCTGCTCTGTACCACATTTGCTTTGAAGATGCCAAAACCTGACTCTGGACAGAGCCAGGTATTAAAGATAACTTGCAAAGAGCCAACTGCCAGGAAGAAATGAGGGATGGATTTCATAAAGTGCTTGTGGTACCTCACGCTTCTTTTTTTGCTGAACTTTGAAACAGGCTGAGAGAGGTTGTGGATACAGGTAGGGAACCCAGCACAGCGAGGACTGCAGGAGAAGACATAATCCTTCTCACTTGCTCTCTATTATGAAATAAAAATGGAGCGATGAATCATCAGAGCACAGACAAATCATCCCAGGCATCTGAGAGCAGCCGCCTGACTGACTGCTCTAATATCACCTGTCACTCAAAACAAAACTGCAGCACACGCCTGGGAGCTGACAGAAACGTGCCCAAAGCCACGTGGAAACCCTCGGGCTGAGGAAAAGAGCATCAGTTTAGAAGTTCCTCCATTAAAGCATCTGAAGTCCCCTCAGGGCAGATGTGGTGACCTTTGTGACAGCTGGGTGGGAACTATGTGGATTTGAAAGGGGTCACAAGAAGGCTGGGGAGGGACTTTTCACAAAGGTCTGTAGTGATAGGACAAGGAGTACTGGGTTCAAACTGGAAGAGGGGACATTTATATTGGAAATTAGAAGGACATTCTGGCACTGGCCCAGGTTGCCCAGGGAAGCTGTGGATGCTCCATCCCTGGAGGTGTTCAAGGCCAGGCTGGACGGGGCTTGGAGCAACCTGGTCTAGTGGGAGATGTCCCTGTCACAACAAGGGGGTTGAACTAGATGATCTTTGAGGTCCTTCCAATGCAAACCATTCTATGATTCTATGAACTGGCACAACAGACAAGGTGGCCAAACAGACCGAGGTCAGAGCAAAGATGGGGCTGCAAATGAGACAGAGCATCTGCCAGGGTACCAGGTCACCTTTGAAACACTTCATTCCAAACAGCTGCCTAAAAGTTTAGATTGGAAACCAAAGGGGGAAGTAGAGGTTTTTTGGCAGCACGTGCTTCCCAAACTTCCCAGCTCACAAAGCCACTGCAGATAAAGCAGGCCAGCCACCCCACCACATCCAGCCTGGAGCTTTGCTCTGAACTCCAGAGGAAACCACCACTGCCCCAGCAGAAACAACATTACATTTAAAGCTCTTCCCACAAATGAATTCCACCCTCTGAAAAAACATGCTGTAAGAAAAGTCATGATATTCCCATGCAAGTTTATTCACTTTTTGGCTATAGCCACCGTCTTATCTCTGAGAAAAGAAATGCAGCTTCTACCAGAGGACAATAACCTCTGGGAAGCTTAGATGAGCCTTCTCCCTCATTTCAGAAATTCCACTACAAAGGCTAAAAGAACCCACAAAGGATTGATTAATTTGTTTGGTTTTGTTCTCTACAGATGCTGATTCACACCTCTCCAAGAAATTCCACTCAAATAAACATCAAGATCTCACCATCACCTCTCAACGTACCAGTTCCTGGTGTTCTGTGATGGCAGAAGGCTGAATTTCCATTACACCATCCAGAAATAAATCTTCTGCAGTTCACTTAAGCAGGTAGCTCTGTGGCAGAAGCAGCAGGAGATGCCAGCAGCTGGGAGCCCAACACATACTGAAGGGAAATGGGATTTTAACCGTGTAGATTTAGGATGAGATGTTTAAATGATCTCCCGGCTTGCGAGGAAAGCTTAGCCAAGGAATCTCCAGCTGCCTCCTGGTTTGTAACTTCATCAAATCTAAAAGATAAAAATACAATATAACATGAATTCTTCTGTATTCTCAAAGACTTCTGGCACATATTTGTGGCTGAAGATAGCACACAGTTCTTCTGTTGATTTCACCACTTGTTTAGACAACTCAGCTATAAATATTTTTGTGTAAAAAGGGCTTTTTTAAGAACATTCCTTTGAGTCTAACGAAAGTTACAAAATACTTTTAGCATCCTGTTTGCCTGTCTTTTCCTATTTATTATCATTGGTTTACCCTATGTCCCAACCTTTTTCCATGATGCATGCCAGAGCTTTTAAGACCCTACTCAAATTCAAGGCTCTAATAGGGAAGACAATTCACAGAATAAGAGAATGGTTTAGGTTGGAAGAGACCTCAAAGCTCCTCTAGTTCCAACCCCCCTGCCATGGCAGGGACACCTCCCACTAGACCGGGTTACTCCAAGCCCCATCCAACCTGGCCTTGAACACCTCCAGTGTCGGGGCACAATCACAGACCCTAAGTTGTAAAAACTGCAATAATATCCTGCAGTAATAGTCATGAGAACATTTAGGAACCGAGCAAAGATTTTGAGTTATTTTTTTTGAAAAGAAAATCCTTGAACAAATCTCTTTTTATTCAACAACAACAACAGGAAAGGAACCCATGAATCCCTATTTTTAAGTTATTTACTTAAATAAAGGACTGAATGTGTAAGAAAAACACCCTTTGCCAGCACTTTCAAAAATCAGGTCACTAATATTTAGAAAAATCAATTTCTCAACAGGGTTACACCCAACAAGGCCTGAACCTAAAACCTGAGAGGAGTTTGCCATCTGCTTCCTCTCATGTCACAAGCTGAGTCAAACTTCCATAGACCTGAGGGTTTCTGTTGGCAGATGATGCACAAAAGTGTGAAGAGAAGAAAAAAAAAAGGTCTTTCTGAATTAGATTATCAACAAATACTTTGACTTATGCTTTTTTCAAGGCTAAGCCATATTTATAATATACACGCTGCAATATTTGCCATGAACTATTTATTAATATTTTGCTGACTAAGAAAGCTTTAGACAGAGCTATCATCTAAACACCATCTGAAAACAACATTGCCAAGTAGCACTGAAAACTGAAGACCATAAATTATTTGTAGCAAAAGGAACTTTACATCCTTCTCATCTCTAAATAAGCTTCTGACGAAGCAAGTCCTACTTTGGAGTTTGCCAAGCACAGTGCTGGGGCCAGACACACGTTTCACCAAGCCACAGAAGGTATCTGGAGGGCATCAAGCTGTGTTTGTGGTGGTGCTGCCCCATCTCCAGCTGCCTGAGCAGTCCCTCACTCACAGCTCTTGCCCAGATGAAGCTCCCTGTGCCACCTCCATGGGAACCTGGGCTGATCTCAGGTCTCTGAGGATGGTATTGCTGGTACCAGTTCTCTAGAAAATACCAACTACAGCTTCTTTTCTATTTTGTTTTCTCCCCAGAAAAATCAAACTAAAGTTTCCACGACTCCCTTATAATTTATTTTTTTTTTTAAACTTGGCTATTTTCATTTGGAAATATATAATTCAGGTCAGGAGAACACCCTTTATCAGCTCTGTTGCCCATAATTTTCCTCCTTTTCTGAACTCAGGTGTTTGTGGTTCCACCACCACAGTGACCACCCAGTTTCAAGGGCAGACCCCCTCCCTCTGTGGGGATTTCATCCAGGCTTAGCAGGTACCTCCAAACCCAGCCTTCATTTTCCCTTCCAACAGCTCAGCGGCATCCTCATAACCTTCCTCAATAAAAAGGGATGGCACCTTTCAGTGGCACCTACAGGTGCCTGATCAGGCTCAGAGCCCAACAAAAACTGCTCCACCTGATCTTGCTAAAGTCATAGAATCGTTTAGGTTGGAAAAGACCTTTAAGATCAAGTCCAACCATAACCTTACTCCACCATGTCCCTCAGCACATCTCACATTCCTCCTCCTGTTAAACTCATCATTCACATTTTAATTGTGGTTCCCAGCCATTTTCAGCCCAAACCAGCCCTGTAGCACTACCCACAGAACATGGATTCTTGTTTAGTGGTGTCTGGTGGCTTCATTCTCTCTTTTGTTCCTCACCTGCTTGTTTCTTCTCCTGCTGCTGCTGCTTCAGCTGTGTCAGTGCTGGGCAGAACCTCAGCTTCTGCTGGTTCCCACTATCTGGGAGCACAGCCAATTTTCCCCCTTCTCTATTTCTTTATTCCTCACGAATATTTGCCTCTATAACAGAGCAAATTCTCAGCGTGAAGGGCACGGCTGCTGCTGTGCTTCTAGCTTTGTAATTACACCAGAAACATGAACAAACTTTGTTTTCCAGGGTGACTGAGCTGCCCTGAACACCCCGTGCCTTCGATGGGGGCTGCTTTTAACAACCAAGACCTCGCAGAGCTCCTCTCCTGCAAAGAAAAGAATTCATAATATCTTGCCTGTAATCAGCCCTGGGAAATGTGGTCCTGGTGTGTCAGCTCTGCTTGTGTCCATCCAAACCTATTAAGCTCACCTGTCACTTGGCATGTGATTGAATTCAGCTCCCATCACCCCGGGCAGCTGGTTTCACCACCAGCAGATAATGATCTTCTGAGACATTTTAATTTCAACCCTTATAAAACTGCTTAACTGAACGTATCACGCTCAGCTCTCAACAGATCTAAACGAGCATTCATTTGAAACTCTGAAGGATTACGATCACCTGAGCTGAGGCAATTCACACCCACACCTCAGCAACTGGTGGGCCCATGAGAGCTGGGGGCTGGGTAGTGCAGAGGTCTCCTGCCCAGCCAATGTGCCACCAAGGGTCCTGCTCCACAGAGGTGAGCGTTGGAGACCACGTAGGTGGCAGGGGACACTGATCATAGTGGAATGGAATGGTTTGGGTGGGAAAGGACCTTTCAAAGTCATCTAGTCCAATCCCCCTGCACTGACCAGGGACATCTGCAACTAGAGCAGGTTGCTCAGAGCCCCGGCCAACCTCCCCTGCAATGGTTCCAGGTGGCAGCCACCACCTCTCTGGGCAACCTGGCACAGGCTCTCACCACCCTCTGCCTCAAAAATTTCTCCCTTCTCTCTAGTCTAAATCTCCCTCTTTTAGTTTCAAACCATCAGCCCTTGTCCTGTCCCAACAGGCCCTTCTCGCAAGTCTGTCCCCATCTTACAGGTCCCTTTAAGCACAAGAAGGTCTCCCTGGAGCCTTCTCTTCTTCAGACTGATCAACCCCAACTCTCTCAGCTTGTCTTCAGGTGCTCCAGCCCTCAGACCATTTTTGTGGCCCCTGCTAAGGTGGGCTCAGCTACATGGAGGCTCTCATGGAGAGCTGAGCACTCCCAAGGCAGAGCCACATACCCATGCACGCCAGGTGAGAAGGGCGGGAAAGCATGAATCCTGCCCTGTGCTGACAGGTCTCCCTCAGACCAACACCAAACTCAGCAGCATCCCCTCACCATACCTTCAGCTTTTATTCTTCATCCCTTTGCTCTTCTCCATCTCAAACCAGCCCAGGGGGAACACAGCACTGAGAGAGAGCTCAGCAAGTGACCCCAGCAGGATCTCACTTTGACTGGGCCCAACAGGAACTCACTTTGACTAGGCCCAACAGAAATTCTCTTCCCCAGAAACTCTCTTCACACTGACCAGCTCTTTGTTTCTCCTCCCAAACTGGTCGGTTCCTGGTTAATATAGCTTTAGCCTCGCCCACCACCCCAACCACCATCACCTGGGGGCAGTTGGTTCCTCACACAGCTGGGCAAAGTTCTGCCTCTAGGGCCTTGGGGAACAAAACCTGTTGCTGGGTGGGGACTGACCCACAGGCCAATCCCAGCTCGGGGCCCACAGCCCAGGCCCCAGCACTTCATCCCCATAACCCACTCTTTATATATTTACACATTTTTTACAGGTTCTTCCCTTTTCAGTCAGGCATGGGCTGCTGCAGGATTGATGAGGCTCAGGAGGCCGTTACAACCATCTAGGGAGTAAGCCATGTCTTCATTTTACACTTTAATAGCTTAAACACCAAGGGCCTGAAGCTGATTTGGGGTTTTGGAAACCCAGCACCAGCACCTCAGCAACAACCAGGCAAAAACAATTTAATCAACAGCACAAGGAACAGGACAAGGATGTGCAGGAGGACACACTCACCCCTCACACCCAAGAGTGGCACGGAGCAGGATGTCCCACCCAACCTCAATGATTCTAGGAGTCTATCTACCAGCCAGTGCCTCAGTTTGGGAGTAGAACTGATTCTTTTAATTACAAATGCTCTGTAATTATTTTTTTTTTATATATATAAAATATACACAGAGATATATAAACGTATATATCAAGAAATATACTTAAATACATAAGTTTTATATTAAAATTATTTTATCTATATAAAATTATATACTATATATCACACAAATATATATATTTTATATAAATATATACCCATATATTATATATATATCCATACACCTACCCATATACACTGTCAAAGACTTCATTCCAGAAAGGCACTCATTAGTATTTAGAAATAGCTTCTTTCCACCTTTAGTGTTGGCCTTAAAATTGATCAAGGGAGGACACAAAAAAATCTGAATTTTATTTTGAAGTAAAAAGGTTTTGGAAGCTAGTACACAAAAGCTATAAAAATCCCTAATTAAAACCCCAGAGACCCCAGACATCTCTAAAAAGCACTTATCTTCTCAGAAGGTATATCTTTGTTCCCAGTATATCTGGGCTCATAAATTGAAAGTGGGTGAGCACACTTTTGGCTGTATAAACTATTATCTAATATTTCATGCAACATGTACAGATACATCTCGTTGCAAAGGTGGGGTTTTTTTTCAAAATGTAAGAAATATTTCCTGGCTTCCAAAAGAGAAATTTAAATGTTATTTACAAACATAAATATCTCCTGGATGCAAGATATTTAGAGGTGGCAAAATATTGATATATTTTTTCCACCTGTTTACTAGGCTTTCTTTGAAGTTGCAAATTCAATAAATAAAGTTACAGGTAAGAAAAGTGAGGAAAAGGAAAGAATTGCTTTAAACAAAGGAAAAAGCCCCAGCCTCTTATTTTCCGAGGAGATGCAAATCTCCCTCTACATCACAAGGACTTTTGAACTTCATTTCTGTGGATGCTGGTGGGAAGTCAGTTTATTTCTCCAGTGTATTAAAGAGAATAATTTATCTTCCAGAAAAGATATACGAGTGCATATGCAAATATCTTTTCCAAATAACATTATATTAAAATTCATATTTGTAAATAAGGTAAATGTTGTGGGGCATGCAGTCAGCAGCATTCGTAAGGAAAATGGAGAATAGCATGTTCCAAATGATCATTACACATTAATTCCATTTTGCCTTTGCTAGGATGGCAATATAATGAAATTAGATTTTTTTTCAAATATGTGTATTCCACCATTATTTCATCTACTGCCACTTCAAGCTATCCCAACTTCATCTTCTCTATGTTTCTTCAGAATTTGAGAGATGAGATTTCATTAATTTATTTAAGGAAATCCTGCTAGTTCCCCTTTCACCAGCTTCCTTTAAAGGCCACAGATGTTAGCTTTAACAGAAGGTGAAAATATGGTTTAATTCAGATATTTCTGTATCACTTCTTTAGTATTATTTTGGGGGCTTTTTCCTGTAGAAATGCTGTAGAAACCTCCATCCCTGCAGGTTTTCAAGAGTCAAGCCAAGAGCACAACCCACCTGGATCTAGAGATGGCTCAAGCAGCAGGATGGGGAGGTTGGCTCAGAGGTCCCTTTCCTTCAGCATTTCCATAATCTGCCTTAAATTATGATATTACCACTAAAAACTAAAACTCTAGACCTTGTAAAAGCTCGAATGGCATTTTTCAGCTGTGTAACTCAAATGAAGATCCAGACCACAATTCTGGAAGTTCTGAGAGGGTTTCTGAGGCTGGATTTCATTACGAGCACCTCACCTTGGAGCACAGGCCTGTGAAGAAGCACTTGGTGCATCACTGAGCTCTGACCCCTTCTCAGTGCCCCAGAAATGGGGTGTCCCATTCCTCAACTGGGGAGCTGCCCTGCACACAAGCTGGGACGTTTGGGTTACATGAAATGGTTCTCATAGAATCATGGAATGGTTTGGGTGGGAAGGGACCTTCAAGATCATCACACTGCAACTAGAGCAGGTTGCTCAGAGCATGTCCCATCTCACCTGCAATGGCTCCAGGGATGGGGCAGCCACCACCTCTCTGGGCAACCTGGGCCAGGCTCTCACCACCCTCTGCCTCAACAATTTCTCTTCTCCCTTTGTTTAGACTAGAAAATCACTATAACACAACCCTACAGCCAAGGCAGCTCGATGGTTTGCCTCATTTACTTTCCTAACTGCAGACCAGCTACATTTATACTTCTGGACTTGAAAAAAAAAGGTCAAGTTAAGATACGTGTTGACTACGTAATATTATTTCAGCATTCCCCTTGATAATATCTGCTGGAACTGTTTGTTCAGAGAGAAGCCATAATAAATATACAGGAGCAGATCTGAGGTGAATATGCAATTGCTGATATACGTGAGGCAGAATTTTAAATGACTGGTACAGGTGGGGCTGGTGTCCTTGCAGTATTTGCTCTAGCTGAGTCCTACACATAGGACTTTATACAGAGCAATGTCTTGAAGGAATCAAAGATGGGGAGATTAGGGACAAACAACAGCTCAAGTTCACAATGGATCGGCCAAAATGAATTCAAAAGTTCAGAGAGTTAGAAAAGTAATGTGGTAAGTTGATGAAACACTGAAAATCTACCCAATCCTTTATGTGTAATTAGATAGATATGAAATTCTCATATTTATATACAATATTCAGCTTTTAAAACTGAGAATTATAGATGAGGCCTGAATCCTTATTTTCTGAATTAGTTGCTCACGTAACAATGCAAATAAAATTTTAAACAAGAAATAAGTTTATTTTCAACTCCTGTTTCCAGTAAAAGTCCTCTCACTAACATCTTTTTGGTAAATCCTTCTTTTGCCATCCCAGGAGACAGTACCATGGACATCACTCAAGAAGTGAGACAGCTTCCAGGGTTATTATGGGCTTTCCTTCTGCCAAATTTATGAATTGTCCAGAACTTGCTGGTATTTTGCATGAAATTCAAATTAAGTGAGCCGTGCACTTTTTAAGACGCTCAAAATCCAATTTTACACTTGTCTTAATCACTGCAAATCAGCTCCTCACACGCACAAGCTGCCATCTGCTCATCCACTGATCACATTGCCCAACACAAACCCTTTCTGCTGCTCAGGCCCAGACAGGGAGCGGGTGGGGGAGAGATTCACCAGCACTCCACAGGATGAAATCCCTCCCCAGATACATCAAGCCCTGCAGATGTACTGGGGAGGTCTCAGGTACCACAAACAACGGGGACCTGCCCATAATGACACCACAACAGTGGCAGTGATGTCATATCACACATTCAGACATGGCAGTCCCTAGAAACCACCTCAATTCTTATTAATGCAAGATTTATTTTTCCAGCTATCACTGTTTTCTACAATCCAAGGCCAGGGATTGAAGTGAGGCACTAAAATCCATATTAAGCTACCTCCTCTCTAAGTGTCAGAAATAAAACCCTAAAAAAAAAAAGCATCAAACCAATGGACCTGAACATCAGGACAGATGTTGAGGCCATAAAAAAGCATGCCAGGACATCTACAAAGCAAGAATTTCTGCTAAATCACCCAATATATGCACACTTACAAACAGCTAACTTCCAAGAATGGGAAAGTTCTATCGGAGCTACACATCAATTTTGAAACAGGAAGATATCACAATTCTATTAATCAGTATGGAATTCTTTAAATATCCCTTCTTAACAAAAAAAGAGACTGCATCACTGCTAAAATGAACTTGTTTATACACTTCAGGTATTTCTGTAGCAGAGGAAAGAAAAGTAAGAGGCTATTTTATCCTCTTTATCTGCTTTGTTACTAGATATTGAGACAAAAGTGTCATTAATCTTTTAATAACATCTGAAGTCAAGTGTTGCCTTTGAGAATAAATCCACTTACCTTTCTTCCAGGTGACTTTCTGGTTCAGCATTAGGAAATGATTTCCTTCCATTGCACAAGTCTGAAACAATGAAACAGAAAAATTAATTTCAGTACTCTGTTCATTTTAAGCATATTTAGATAACCCAAATTAGGCACTGACCAGTAAAATTAGGAAGGAAAAGTAAGGGGTTTTTTTTTAATCAAGTGTCTGCATAAAGTAATATGTTCATGTACATTTGGTCTGTGTTTTAATTTTCTAAAATGACTTAACTGTTATCAGTAAGTGCTACCCAGTTACCCTTCTGAGCACGTACATCTCTGCATCCACACTAATTCAGCTTCCTAAAATACTGCTATGATTGAGCTTTCCCTTCTTTTTGTCAGCCACAGTCTTCTTTGGATATCACACAGTAAATTAAAATCATAGAATTAGAGAATGGTTTGGGTTGGAAGGGACCTCAAAGCTCATCCAGTTCCAACCCCCTGCCATGGGCAGGGACACCTCCCACTAGACCAGGTTGCTTCAAGCCCCATCCAGCCCGGCCTTGGACACCTCCAGTGTTGGGGCATCCACAACCTTCCTGGGCAACCTGTGCCAGGGTCTCACCACCCTCACAGTGAAGAACTTAATTCTTACATCTCATCTAATTCTAAACCTCTTCCAGTTTGAACCCATTACTGTGGGTATGGCCAGTACAGAATATTTCCACTCTGATTATTCTACTTAAATACTACAGCGCTTATTGAAAACATCATGAACATCTGTAGATGGGTTTTATTCTATGTAATCACATAAATATGAATAAAACATATTTTTGCAAAGAAAGCAGCAAGGCCATAATGCTGTGACAGATCTTTGTGAAGGTCCTTTTTTCGGATGAATCGGTATTTTTGACTCAAAATTCTGTCTCTAAGATCTTTACAGGAGGCATTTTGTCAGGGAACAGAACAACTGGAACTGATCTGTTCCATTCTATATTTCAGAGCATATTTTCCAGAAGGTAAACTCCGTAGAGCTACCTGGACTTTTTCACTCAGTAATGAGTAATTATAGTGCATGCATGTGAACGACATACTTGAGGAGTAAAGAAAATCTCCCTCAGCTATTACAAAAGGCTTTACAAAAAAAGATAATAGATGCTGCATCTCGTATGGAAATGAGTTAATGGGCATAATGAATCTAATTTGTAAAAATTAGAATCGTAAACATATTCTCACAGCTAAAAAAAAAAGACCTGTCCAGATGATTTTCTACCCAGTAACAAACTCCAAGCCAGAGATTCTCTCTCAGGGGAACCCCATTAATACCCTGCTGAAACAAATCTGAATTTAATTCAAGCTCGGTGGGTAACAATGCTGTCTGCTTCCCTCTTTACTGCCACGCTATAAAACCCCAGGAATTAGATTTAGGACTAGCCACCTGCTTTCACAACAGACTGCCAAAACCTCAAAGTATTCTCTTTACTTGCTTTATTATACTTTTTTTTAGGCTTATTATTGTTGCAGATACAATTTCGTCAAATTTTGCTGCTTTGTTGATAGGTAAAGAATAGTAATAGGCAAAATTCTACATATATTTTTCCTCAACCACATGAGAATCCTTGATTTCCCTCTCCAAAAATCACCTTTCTATTTATCAGTCCCACAGTGAAGACAAAAGGTGCCAAGAATGAAGGAAGATGCCCCAAATTTTTCATCTGATTAGCATAAGGAAGCAGTAAAGAGCAGCCTCAGAAACAAATTATAGAGAGTATTTGCATTGCTCCTACTTACTCTGTGGGTCCCTCCTTGGTCAGAGCTGTCCCATCAAACCCTTCACACTCTGCTGCTGCCATCATCATTTCCTCACTGACACATCTGAAGAAGGGGCTGAAAGTCACTCCAACTGTGCTGGGACCAGTTGCTGTTAACAAACAGACAAACAATGCTGGAATTAGCCCAAACAGGAGAGTTTTAGCATGAAAGAAAGCTGCTAGATAAAAATTGAGATCTAGCTCCCAAAATAATGTATTTTTAGTGCTCTTATAGCTAGAGTCAAATTTGGAAACCTTTGTGAATCTGAACCACTTGTAATAGTAATTAAGAGAGAGGTGTAACAGAAAATAGAGGGCAAGCAGGAAAGCTGATGATACTGAGATCAGAGCCATATTCTAACATTTTACATGCAATAACAAAGCACTGACAAGTCTGTTCACTGATAATCTGAAAGCTTTAACCACACTGCTCTAAAGCATTATCTTTAACAGAAGTGCCAAGACTTCTGGGGACCTTCTCTCTGCAACGCTGTGAAATTGCTAAGCAGGGAACATGTAGAAGAAAATGCTGAAGATTTTCACAAGGCAAAGCTAAACTAAGGGTAAACTAAAGCACCATCAGAAGTATGACACCTTAGAACACGGCTGACAGAGTTGGGCTTGTTCAGCCTGGAGAAGAGAAGGCTCCAGGGAGACCTTCTTCTGACCTCCCAGGACTTTGAGGGGCCTGTCAGAAAGATAGGGACAGACTTTTGAGCAGGGCCTGTTGGCACAGGACAAGGGGGGATGGTTTTAAATTAAAAGAGAGAGATTGACACTAGGGAGAAGGAAGGAATTTTTGACACTGAGGGCGGTGAGAGCCTGGCCCAGGTTGCCCAGAGAGGGGGTGGCTGCCCCATCCCTGGAACCATTGCGGATGAGGTTGGCCAGGGCTCTGAGCAACCTGCTCTAGTTGCAGATGTCCCTGCTCAGTGCAGGGGGGTTGGACTAGATGACCTTGAGAGGTCCCTTCCCACCCAAACCAGTCTATAATTTTATGATTTGCAAGTACCATTAGCACAGGAATATGAAAGACAGAAGTTTTTAAAAAGAACTATGCTTCATTTTGGAGCACAGTATTGAGTTAACCTTGCCTTAACCTCTATTCCCAGTCCAATTCTTGTGCCAGGAAAAAAAAACGTGCAAAAAACCTGAGAGTGAAGAGTGATACAAGCACCAACAAACAGGAAGGATAAAAAACAGAGTCTGGTAAGCATCTTAAAAACTGAAATTGCTTCAAGGGATTAAAATCCTCCCCATCAAAAAACCCACACAAAGCAACAGCAACCCAGCCAAGCTCCAGTTGGGATCTGGTCATTCCAGAAATCTCTCTGCTGAATAGAGCTGCCTGTTGTCTTTGCCTGGCCCTGCTTCCTCAGACCCATTAATCCCCAAGTATCTCCAACATTCATCTCAGCCCAGGCATTTAAACAAAACCTCCGGCCACTGCAAAGCAGCCTCCAGATGCTCATCTCTCAATAGCTAAGCTCTGCAGCCAGAAGGCTCCCAGATTTGCTTTGGTGGCCTGATCTGTCCCATGCTGATGTCTCACTGTCCAGAACATCCCCAGCTTGTTCACCTGGAGGCTACGAGGGACAAAACCTCAGCAGCAGCCCCATCTAGATTGCTTGATCAAAGATAGAAAGAAAGAAAACATGTGAGCAGCACTTTCTCCTGCTGGCACGTGCATCATCTTTACCATGGAGACTTGGCCTGCTGGGACAGGACAAGGGCTGATGGTGTGAAACTAAAAGAGGGAGATTTAGACTAGGGAGAAGGAAGGAATTTTGGATGCTGAGGGTGGTGAGAACCTGTGCCAGGTTGGCCAGAGAGGTGGTGGCTGCCCCATCCCTGGAACCATTGCAGGGGAGGTTGCCCGGGGGCTCTGAGCAACCTGCTCTAGTTGCAGATGTTCCTGCTCAGTGCAGGGGGTCAGTCCAGATGACCTCAAAAGGTCCCTTCCCACCCAAACCACTCAATGATTCTCTGACTTATCTCTTTTCAGATCTCAGACGTGATTCCCAGCTAAACAATTTTTAGAAGTTGAACCTCAGCACTTTCTTCTTGCAGCCTGGCTAATGAAATAAATTTATTTACTGTTCCTGGCGAATCCCCACAGTGATCAAACATGTATGGAGTGCAGCTCAGGGGACTAACTTCAGGAAACATTTTGTTCCTTTTTATTTCAGGAAGACCCAACAATAGGAACAGTGATGCCAACACGGACCTTCCACTCTAACAGCAGAGATTTCTCATCGCCTCAAATACTTTAGATTTGGTAACTTCTGTCAGACTGGAGCTTCCTAAACCAATCTTTTGCAGGGGGAGATGAAGGTGTTTCTATTCCAGGGAAGCAGACGACCCCTGGCACTCATTTGATGACCAGTTTCCCTTTCCCCCTCCTCCTCTTTTTAAATGAACTAAAGGAAGGCTGTAAAACCTTGACTACAAACCAGCAAAAACTGGTTTGGCTTGGCTGTGAAACTCTTCCAACACTTTCTACTCATCTAAAAAGCTGTGATTCTACCATGGCTCCCTCTGCTATGACTTCTATTGAACTCAAGTTTGGCTCAGAACTGCAAAGCAAGTCCTCTTGCAGCCAGGCAGAATCTAAGCAAACACAACTGAAATGATAATGGAGTTTTTCAATAAATGCTGGTTTTGTCCTCATCAATACCCCTCCGTGGGCCCAATTCCCTTTGTCAAAAGGAAGGATTATTTCCTGCATGTTTAGGTTGTGCTGGATGTGGATGCCCACAGAGGAACATACCCAGAGAATCCCTCACCAGCAATTGCTTCTCTTTAGTAAAGGCTAGAGGCAAAATTTGAGTCTCAAAATGCTCCTTGCTAAACTCATTAAACCCCTACTCCTGCTTCATGACTGAAAAGTAAATATAGGCAAAACATCTTTCAAAGCATCCTGAATGGCAAACACTATTCACAACATATTCTGTGAATTTATATTAATAAAAAATACATTAATGTTGCTGGGATACAGGGGAGAAGTGCACATGTTGTCTCACTGCAAGGTAAACACCAGGATATGGGACCAGGTTCACCCTTCACTCTACAGAAATGCTTTAATATCAATATTAAATTATCCCACATAATTATATCAGTCCCAAAATTAAAGTGGATACTAGGACATATCTGGTTACCTTAATCCACACCGACCAAACTTTTGTTTCACCTATTTACTAAGTTCTGTAATTTTTAAGGCTCAGGATACAGCTGCACCTTCGCAGTGGAGCCTCCCAGTACCACCATCCCAACTCTGCTCATTTGGAGCTTACCAGTCCAGAGGAATGCAATAATACCTCCAAAACACAACCACTGCCTTCTTGACAGTGCCCATCACATTTCTGGGATGGAGAATTTAAATCAGGGCTATTGCTTGCAAGGTGCCAGCCACCTCAGGAAAAAGGAAATAAAGCTCAAATGGAGCTGCCAAAATGGAGCTGCTATCGGAATCTGGTCTCGCATCGGGTTCAATGTGCTGCTCTTTATATCCACAGTAATTCATGTTGGTGGAGGCCCAGGCTGCTGCCAAAAGCTGCTGCCTGCTCCACACTTGGAGAGCTTTCTTACTTGGCTCCTGCAATAGATTTTAAAAGCAGTTGACCATCATCTTTTGTTGTGAACTCGCATTTAAAAGCTGCAGGACAAGCCAGGTGATATTTCACTTCTAAGCAAAATCCTGAGCAGACCATGAATCTCTGCAACAAAGTTGGAGGAAGCTTAATGCAGTCAAAAGAGGAGAGAGAAGCAAGGTCCACATCACTCCCTCCAGCCCTTCAGCAGGGCAGCTACTGGCCACCACCAGTGGTGCCTCCAGGTGTGACCAGCCTGGGGACCCAGGAAGAATAATTGTGTTATTCCTGCTATTGCCAATTCCTTCCCAACCTTGGCATATTCACAGCACCATCATGTACTGAAGGAATTCACTATCTTCATGCTGGGCTGACACTGCAGGATGCAGAAATCCAGCCCTCCTTTCTTCTCCATGTGCTTACAGAGATGCCTTATTTATAATAAAGATTCATAGAATCATTTTGGTTAGAAGAAACCTTGAAGATCATCAAGTCCAACCATTAACCCAGCACTGCCAGGTCTAGGCTAAGAATTCCAGACCTAGTTTCACCCCAGAGACTGAACACAGCAGGAAAATGTGCTCTGTCCTAAGGATTATTTCATATATTAGGCAATTTATTTCACATCTTAGGCATTTTATGTCTCAATGCTGCAGCCACTTGAACAGGGCATCCACAAACTACAGGCAGCGTGTAACTTAACATGCTCTAAACTCTTTGCAAGACTCATTATTCAGTAAAATAACTGGGCTACAAGTGGCAAATATAAAATCAAACATTGAAGCAAGTTTTTATATATTTCTTAAGAGCAGCAGCGCTCTGAAAACCATCAATCTTTCTGTGATTAGATTAAAAAACAAATCACAGCAGGTAACTGAGAGGCATAAGAAATGTGCCATCACAATTAAACAAAACCAGAAAAACTGGGAGAATGTGCCAAACATAACAGAGCAATACAAAATACATAAGCTAATGCATCACCTCTGAAATCAAAGGAGTATGGTGATAAGATTCAAGTGAAAAACCTGGGAACTCTCTCATAAAAAGTAATATCTGCTCCATTTATCTCACAATCAAGGGGGGCAAAAATCTTTTGCTGCACTCTGAGACAAAAAGCATTTTGCTGAGGTTTCCAAGGGCTGCTTAGCTGGAAATGCGGCCAGTCCTGAAGAGGCTGTTAAAGGAAGATTACAGGAAGCTGTGCTTCAAACTGGGAAACCAGAGCAGGTAATCAAAGCACTGCTCTCAACAGAGAGATGCCACTGAGATGCTTTGCTGGAATGGGGAGTAGAGAGAGAAGAAGCAGGACCTGCCCCGTGGCCATGAAACAAACCATCAACTCCCAACATCTGCTCCATCCCAAACACGCTGTTACCCAAGATTGGATCCAGGCCATAACACTTGTGCTTGTCATTGGGAGGATGAACCCTGGGTGATAGATCATAGAATGGACTGGGTTGGAAGGGACCCCTAAAGACCATCTAGTCCAACCCCTACAATAAGCAGGGACAGCTCTACTTAGGGCAGTCCCATCAAGCCTGACCTTGAATGTCTCCAGGGATGGGGCCTCCACCACCTCTCTGGGCAACCTGTTCCACCACTCTCATATTAAAGAACTTTTTCCTAATGTCTAACCTAGCAGCAGATCAGGGCAGCCCCAGCAAAACTGGCCTCTGGAGCTCTCTGGTGGCTGATAATGAGTTTGGGTAATATTCAAATATTATTATCCACCACTATGAATGTGACAGAACCAGTCCTTGTAGCCACCTGTCACAGCCATGGGGTGAAGGATGCTGTGAGGTGTTCAAAGAATACCAAAATTCAAATTTATCCCTCTTGCCCCAAGAGATCTTCCCATTTAGTCACAAAAATCAGAATAAACTCAGTAGCATTAACAGTCATCTAGAGAAAAATCCATCCAGGAGGATGAACACTGGGAAATCACAGAGCACAGAAATCTTCCAGAAGAAATTACAATGTGGGAAAACAGCAGAATAATGTGATTGAACACAAGCTTTTATTTTAAACTGCAAATAATAATGTTTGCCTTGGGACTGGTTTTCAATTATAAGTCTAGTACAGTCACATCATTATGTATTTAGCCTTTCCTATGAGTTGTAGGTAATTACTAGGTTGGATTAAATGAAAAACTTGGTAACACTGAACTACTGGGCATTCTATTAGGCTTGAATCTCCAATAACAGCAACAAAAACATCAAATTAAAAAGCTCTAACCACACTGTGATTAACACCAGAGTCTGACTTTTTTGGCTCTGAGAGATAATCTTAATGTTGAAATAGTTAATTAACTTAAGTTATATTTTAAATCAACTAGACCAAGTATTAAAATGGACAGTAAATACAAGATCCAATATGAAGTGCTCTCCAAATGGACCATCAAGCTCCACTACATAAAGGAGTCATAACTTACTAGTTATAGCAACTACTGATGCACCTAAAATGAAATTTACACCTTAAGAGTTCTCATTTATTTTTATTATCTACTACTAATAAAGTCTTTCTCATTAACAGAAAGTGCTGGTTGATGAAAAGCTCAACTCAAGCCAACAATATGCAAGCGTGGCTCAGAAAACCAACCAGATCCTGGGCTGCATCAAAAGAAGTGTGGGCAGCAGGTCCAGAGAGGGGATCCTCCCCCTCTACCCTGCTCTGGTGAGACCCCACCTGGAGCACCGAGACCAGCTCTGGAGCCCTCAGCACAGCAGAGACAGGGACCTGGTGGAGCGGGGCCAGAGGAGGCCCCAGCAATGATGGGAGGGCTGGAAGCCTCTGCTGGGAGAGTTGGGCTTGGAGAAGAGAAAGCTCCAGGAAGACCTTGTTGGGGCCTGCTAGTATCTGAAGGGGGCTACAAGAAAGCTGGGGAGGGACTTTTTACAAGGGCTTGTAGTGATAGGATGAGGAGTAATGGATTCAAACTGGAAGAGGGGAGATTTAGACTAGATATAAGGAAGAAGTTCTTCACTCTGAGGGTGGTGAGACACTGGCCCAGGTTGCCCAGGGAAGCTGTGGATGCTCCATCCCTGGAGATTTTCAAGGCCAGGTTGGATGGGGCTTTGAGCAACCTGGTCTAGTGGGAGGTGTCCCTGTCATGGCAAGGGGTTGGAACTAGATGAGCTTTAACGTCCCTTCCAACCCAAACCACTCTATGATTTTATGAGCAGTAACTTGTCTTCTAACTGGCAATAGAGAGCACTTTATTTTTTTCCCCATACACCGTGTTACAAGTTTCCTCACTGACATTTAACACAGTTTCTTTATCAGTTTAATGTCTCTCCTACTTGGGCTTTCACCAATGTCTGTTGGGCTCTTCCACCGCAGAGCTCTGGATGATGTATATAACATTTTACACAGTATCTTTATGTTAAGTGCTATGTTTTCAATTCCCATACTGCAATTTCTCAACTGTAAGCAGGATGGAAAATTATTTGTAGGAAAAGATATGCTAAGGTACCTATTTTCTCTGCCCTTAAGCACAAAAAAAAAGAATGGAGGTAAAACACGTCTCAGGGCTTTTCTGCTACCCTCTTCCAACAATTCCCACCAGACTTTGGAGTAATTGTTTTGTCTATATGCTTTAAATTGTTGTTACTTCATCTGAAGAGTTTAATGGTGAAATTTAATTTTTCCCCACATAGATATGATCGCAGTTTGCTAACACTGATATAGATGGTTATTAATTTTTTTTCCAGTCCCATGTTGCTGGTGATGCAACACTTCATGCAGAACCACCTCTCTGGAAAACAATAAACAAGGAATATTCCTTAGTTTCTGAATTCCTGACCTCAAATGATAGCTTATCACTCTGAAATTTATCTTGTGTGAAAATTCCTTCTTACCCCAGTATTTGCCATGGTTGAGCCAAGGACATTGGCATCCTAACTACTGTCCAAAAGTCAATATATTGGAGTAAATAAATAAAATGTGAATCATCACTGAGCATGTACAGATTATTCAATGTACTCAGCTTACTGATTTTAAATTAACAGTGGCTCTCTAATGGTATTCTGCCCACCCTGGGGATAGATTTTCTGATATACAGGGGTTTTTTCAGCCTCAGAGAAATAATTCTGCCTACCTGCCTCTCTCGGAACTGAACTTCCAGGAGAAAGTCTCTTTTTCTGCATCCTGCGTTTTGCTCAGCTCTCACCCACATTTCCTCCTCCTTAAATCCAAAGAACACATCAGACGACTCACATCTTAATTGCTCAGAATTCATCTTCTCCAACCCTTAGAAGATGCAGATAGTCTGAATCTCTTTGGGTTTCAGAGACACTGGAGTAATTTTATCGCATTTAGTACCGTTTACATTCGCTGACCTTTACCCACTCCTGGGGAAAGCAACAGGAGAAGAACTAATCATTTGGCTGCTTCTGAAAAATGAAGGGCCCAGCTGAGTTCCTGAGAGCTATCTAAAAGAACTCCTGGAAGGGGCTGAATTTTTCAAGCACTCTGGCTTTCTCTTGCAGCTCCTGCTCACCGCTCTCAGGGGGGTGATAGGACTTGAGAGCCCTAAGGAGGACCATGGGAGAGAGAAGGAGGCCCCACTTGACACCAAAGCTGGGGATACAAGTGCCATTATCAACAGCATAAGCCTATGGAACACCCCAAGGTTTCTGTTCATCACACCATCAATCTCTTATTTCCATCACAATGATAGAACCATCACTGTGCTGTATTACACAGTCATGCTCAATCCTATGCTTGGTTTCTGATAGATCAGAGGGAGAAAAGAACTGCTGAGTTTGGTGTTTGATTTGTAAATTCACTTGTGATATAGTAGCAACATACACACACAATTGCTACCCCTAAAATCAATTAGAAAGACAAGTGTGAAGACCCAGCATGTGAGGTACAAATCCTTGATCATCCTGCTTCACTTGCACCAAGAATCACAGACTCGGTTGGGTGGGAAGGGACCTCTCAGGACCATCTAGTCCAAACCCCTGCACTGAGCAGGGACATCTGCAACTAGAGCAGGTTGCTCAGAGCCCAGCCTCCCCTGCAATGGTTCCAGGGATGGGGCAGCCACCACCTCTCTGGCCAACCTGGCACAGGCTCTCACCACCCTCAGCAGCAAAAATTCCCTCCTTCTCTCTTGTCTAAATCTCCCTCTTTTCCATCACCCCTTGTCCTGTCACAACAGGCCCTGCTAAAAAAGTCTATCCCCATCTTTCACATAAGACTCCTTTAAACACTGGAAGGCCCCAAGAAGGTCTCCCTGGAGCCTTCCCTTCTCCAGACTGAACAAACCCAACAAATCTTTGGAAGTATGAAAACATTCACTGCTTCCTTGGGATTTCTCAAAGCATCCAGGTGGCAGTTAAAGAAGCTCGAGGAAAGAAATTATTTGGGTCAAAGATTCTCATCCATTTGGCCAAAACACACAAGAAGAGAAGAGATGATTTTACTTGGCCTTCAGCCATGAGGAACTAAGACTCCTCCAGTGCACATTTACAGAAGCAATGTTTTGGGCAGTGCACCACAGAATGCTTCAGAACAGAAATCTGCCATCAATTTTCCTTACAAGTTGAGCTCAATCCTGCCTCCTGTTATGAGCCAGACCAGCTTAGCTTTTAGTTAGGATTTTCAGAGGATAAAAAGTATAGTGACAGTGCCAAGCCTTCCTTTTACTAGATAAAATGGATGCCTCAGCTATTGACAGGGAAAAAAACTTGAGAAATAATCCAGCACATAAAAGAAGGGATATACTGATGGGTTTGGTCATCTGTATGCAAAATCTGGCTAGAACATCTTTTTTTTTTTTCTTTTTCTAGTTTCCTTAGCTTTAGTGTTGCTAAAACCTATGTCCAATAATGCACTTAAAATTAAGAAACATGGAAAGAAAATGGATAGGTAGAAGAAATCCAATCCTGCACCCAGGTGAGAAGGAAAGGAGGCAAAGGAGGGAAAGAAAGGAGGGAAAGAAAGGAGGGAAAGAAAGGAGGGAAAGAAAGGAGGGAAAGAAAGGAGGGAAAGAAAGGAGGGAAAGAAAGGAGGGAAAGAAAGGAGGGAAAGAAAGGAGGGAAAGAAAGGAGGGAAAACCCCAGTGGAACTTTGCTGCTCCTCCTCACCCTCCTACTCCACGTGCCCTCATGTTCAGTCAGTGGGATTATAACCTCTGAGGAAGTTACTGAGGATTGGAATCAGTTATAATCCTCAGAGTTACTGAGGATTTGTCCCGATTTGCCACTATCACTTCTTTGCCCTCTCTTCTCTTTAGTTTAAATCTCTACAGAAAATAAACTAGTTGGAAAGCAGCTTTATCTGACGGCTACAAGGCATTTGACGCCCTTTTGACACACTGTTTTTAATGCTCACCCTAAAATTCCTATAAACTGTTGCAAGGCTGCACGTCCTAAGAAATGGAAGAGATGAAAGAAGAGCATCTGAGAGCACAAACAATGCAGAGAACTAAGGGGTAAGATGAGCAGCTCCCTTTGTGCTACAAACACTCCTTGAACCTTGAGAGGAAAGCCCAATCGGCATCGATGCCCACGGGCAGTTGCTCTGCTAACAAAAGGGAGGATGGTGAGAACTGTAAAGTCATTCAGCTGCTCACATCTAAAAGAGAAGATAGACTTCAAAATTTAGGCTAAAGGAAGGGTTGCAGTCCCCTTCTGCTCCTTACAGGGCCGATTTCAGCCTGTGGGGTTGGCTTTGCTGGGGACACTGGTTGACATGCAGCAAGCGATGAGTGACTGTCATGACACGGTGCAGAAATAATTCTGGGGGCTGGGAAGGGGAAAACAAGAAATAACCCCCCCACCTGACTGGCACAGGGGTGAGAATGGAAATCAGCAGCATGCTTTTATTCCTATTTAATACTTCAGGATTATTAATGAAGGCTTCAAGCACAGGCAGCCCCATCTTGGGTTATTTAACGCGGTGTGGAGCAGAATGGAGGTGACGGGTGAGGCTCAGTCCTACTCTAGCTCTTGAGCTTGAATGAGGATTTTTGTTATTGTTTTATTTACAAGACAAAACACAACTGGTGGCAGGAATATATTTAACCAGTCTGCAATGTGAGCATATGACCCAGGCAACGTGACCTTGCTGCAAGCCACAGTATTTCCCTGGGTGCCCAAGTTTTTGGTCCATCAATTGTCCCAAATCACAGAATATCCTGAGTTGGACCCACGCTGCCTTTCTAGAATCAAATGCATGAATATGTCAATCCAACAGAAAGATATATGGCATTAAACTTAGTAACAGGGAACACAGCAAACTTCCCATCAGCTCTCACTCTTATTTCACCTTGCAAACAAGAACTTAATCCAAACGTGGAGTAAATCAAGGCTTCCTGGTCTCTTTGCTGCTGCACACACCACAAAACCTTCATTTTTCTGGGATTATCTGGATAGTTGACCAGATATATCAGTACATTCCTGATCCTCCCCTCAATTTCTTTTCTTTTCCTCTTCCCATCAAAATACAGTTTCCGTATTAACGTATAAAATTTTCCTTGGCATTTTAACTGACTGAATTTGAGGGGTGGAAGTAAAGCACGTTACAGACACATGGCTAAAACCAAGAATACTGCTATGGGGACACAGACCTTGGTTGCTTCAGCCTGTCCAATGTTAAAAAGCCTAATTCTTCCCAACTACAGCCTCTCTACCTCACTCTAAAAAGCCATCTCCATTATAGGGTACTACAGACCATGAACACTTTTGTTTGCTTGTTTTTTGGTTTTAAATGCATCAGCCATTTTCTTCACTTGGAAAATCCTATTTTGCGTAGACAATACAATTGAAGTGCTGCTGCATTACAATTTTGAGTCACATTCCCTTCACCATATCTTTCTGCATTAGGAAGGAAGAGATAAATTTTTAATCTTTTATTTTTAATGATGATTAAAGAACAAGTTCTGCTTGGCTTGCCTTGCCACACCATACATTTTAATGTATATTGATTTGTATAAATGTCTCATTTAGAGCATATTTTTGTTAGTATTAATGGGTCTTGCACAGATAAGATTAGTCCTCCTGTAATAGTGCCAATCTCATTGGTCAAAGTTGAAGAACACATTAGTTTGTTCTGAGATGAAAAAGGAAGACAAAGAGACAGCTCCTAAGGCTGGAATATCAAAGGATCGATGTCTCTGGTCTCCAGGAGCCAGCAAAAAATCCTGCCTTTTATTGACCACAACTGGGAATTTTGTGCTTACTCTTGCTCATCATTTATTTCCATTTTTCCATTAATTTCCATGGAATTCTGAGTCGATTTTATCAGGAAAGAGATTTATGAGGCATTTTTGAAGGTGAGCTGGAATCCAGCAGAATTTTGATGCTCTCCAGATGCCTGGATTCTGCTACAGGGGTACAGAGAGCAGATGGAAATGAGGAAAACAGAGTTCACATTTTCAATGTCAGCTTCAAAAATACTTCTTAAACTCCCATGTTTGTAATACAAAATAAAAATCATATAGTATTTGCTAGGTGCTTTTTTTTTGTTACCTACTGTAGTCCATTCAGTCACTAATGTTTTGTAATGTCCTACACATGGAAATCTAAACTACATGAATACCTCTCAAGTAACCCAAATACAACACAGAAACTTGTAATAAGTTAAACTATACCCTTTTCCTATATTTTAATGACAGGAGATAAAAAATATCAAAATAAAACACCTCTCTGGCTACTCTCTAGATGCCACCTTATTTCCTACTTTCTTCTCTTGAGCCATTACCTTTTAAGCCATGATAGGAAATAAACACGTTTCAACAAGGGCTTAATAAAGTTACACAATCCTATGGATGTAATCTTATACGGATATAAAATTTTGCTACTTCCAATTAAAACTGGTCACACCCCCCATTTTCAAAAGCTGCCTTCATATAGTCACCACAAAGATTCAACAACGTTAATGCTGCAGCAAATGGATCCTGAACCATCCCATATTGTGCCTGTTACCACAGTCAAATTGTTTCATGGACATATTGTCCATTTGCAACCTGAGCTGTGTCTCTGGTTTCATTTTTCACCCACAAAATACAATTACAAACCAATCATGCTGTTCTTCTAGACCTCACTCCTTCCTAAATGGACATGACCATCCATATACTTAATGATCATCTCTTGAAAGCCACTGTTCCTTCTTTTGTAACAACAAATGCAGAGCAGAACCACAGGGTATGGAAGTACAAATGTAGGATTTTTTTGCTCAGGCCAATGCCCTGTGAGGGCTGGTTGGGGCTCCAGGAGACCTCAGGCCAGTGCTTCACCATACAGTACCTTGTATGCTCATCATCAGGATGTTCCCCTTTTTTGCTCTAAATGATCCTCTCTTTTTATTCATGACAGAGCTCAGCAGACAGGACAGGAGCAACTCCAGTTTGTGGACACTCTGCCCATGCTGGCCTCAGGAGCACTGTCACCTGCAGAGATGTCAGAGCTGCTCTGTCACCAGGCAGAACTCCCAAGGGCTAAAAAAGAGTCAAGTCTGCAGCCACAAGAGGTTTTACATTTGTTTTACAGAAGGTGCTTTACACTGCATGGGATTTGTGAACCCACTCAGGTTTTTCTACCATGTATCTGCCACTGCACCTTGTTGTTGGGTAATTGGTTCCTTCCAGCTCTGCCACTCCCAAATCCATCAGCTCCACCAGCACAGCTCCCCTGCTTCAGGTCAGGAAACCAGCTTATTTAGCCCTCCCTAACACCTCAGACTGCACCAGACTGCTACGAGACAAATAATTGCATTTCTGCAACGGGCTTTGGCAGAACAGCACCCACCAAAGGCTTGAGAAATTAAAAAAGAAGGTTACACTGACCACAGATTTCAGGCTTGCATGGTCAGCCTAGGATTTTTAATTGCCTATTGCTTTGGAAATAGTGGCAAAGCAAAAGGAAGTCATCAAAACAGGTGTAAAAAACTGCTGGTGATGCAAAGAGCAGCATGTGAAGAAGATAATGGGTGAGATGTGTCTGATGGATTATGGAGAAGATGTATCACTATTTGCATCTATTTACTACAAGGGAAAAAGGTTTAGAAAACTTTACCCTCTATTAACAGGCACAGATAATTCAGAGGCTTGTCTCTCTACAGACTGATAACGTCTTAATGTTCATAAGCCAGGTGATAATGTCACCTGCACAGTCAAAGGGTACAAGAGAAGCAAAGGTTTTTAGGAAAACCACCCTTACAATTCTATGACACACTGTAAAAACCAACTCTACCTCCTCCCAGAAATCATGACAACGTTTAACTTGTGGATGAAATACAATTTCTTCTTTCTAATCCTCAGTAAAAAAAGATGCAAAAGATATTCACTGCTCTAAATGACATACGTAAAGGTCAGCTCAGCTTTGGGGAGCCATGGAAAGCATTGGAACATGCTCCTAATCCCAAGTATAATTGACTAAAGTACCTAAAATTGAGCACCTGCTTAAGTGCCTTCATGGCTTCGTGCCTAATGAAATATTAATCACGAATGGCAGAGAGCCATTATACCAAGAAGGTCTTATTTATACTGAATTGAATTATATAATAATTAAGGGCTACATAATCAGCCCTAGTAGTAAGTCTGTCGGCGTTCTCATCTGAATCAGCACATTTCAGGAGTGCTAAACCTACAGTGAAATATTCCTGCTTCTAATTAACCTTGGGAGTGATTTTAGTTGATAAAAACTCACAGAGCACCCATCCCAGGCTCAGCTCCTGTCCTCACTCACTGTGCCAGGGAGAACAGGGGAGTGCAGGATCAGAGCTCTATTAATGACTGAAAAAGAACTTAAAATACTCAAAATGAGAGAAACAGTAGTTATGCTGTTCAAGGAACAGGTAACAAACATTATGCTACATGGGGGTTTTAATCTGTTCATTCCTATCTACTGCTTGATGCTTTTCAAGCCCAATTCATATAATCCTGGAATAGTTTGGGTGGGTAGGAACTTTTAAGGTCACCTCGTCCAACCCAGCAGCAAAAAACTTCTTCTTTCTCTCTAGTCTGAATGATTTGTTCAACTGGCAATTGCTGCACTAGGCTCCTTTCAAATCCATCCAGTTATCCCATTACTCTCCTCAAAACATGGAGGAGGATGGATTTATTTTTTTTTATTTTGAGTTTTGGAAATGTTAAAGATCTATTAATTTTAAACCTACTAACTTTTCTCTACACCTCTTTTTCAGAGAAAAATGCCTCTGCATTCTTTAACACAGGATATAAAACAAAGTGAAGGTGTTAACTGCTCCATTAAACAGAAATGAATTTTTACAATGACCAACAGCAAAAGCAAAATGGTATTTCTATCACAAGATCAGTTTCACAAGATGAGGGTAAATGGATATACTACTCCCCCTTTTTAGAGTCCTGAAATGTAAAATATAATAATGGTAATTTTGAAAGAAATAACATACCCTACATTTCCTAGAGAAAAACAACAATAATAAAAAACCCCCCATAAACCCAAAGAGATCAGAATAGAAAGTGAAGTAAAAATCTTTTTTTAAATCCTCCTTTCCTCAGTATTAGGGTAATTATTGTTACTATAGAATCAGATTAAGACAGGGCTGATCACTCTGGGTTCTTGGTGTCTGCTGTTTTCTCTGAGATTTTAACATGACAGAAATATTTTTTTAATTAGATCTGAGCATCTTGCAAATAAAATACTGCACTAAATCAGCTCAAACCCAATGAATATTTGCCAAATGCCGCCCAGCATTTCCTACCAAGCGAGGCCAGTTCTGCTCCACATGATTTCAGATGTGTGTAAACACTCCCTGCCAAGGCAAAGACCGAGGAGAACTTGTACATGTGCTGGGTTTGGAGTCATCTCCTCATTCATCAACCTGGCAGAGCACCTTGGTCTCACAAGAGGAGAGTTTGGACAATATCACCTTATGAAAAGGAGCTTTCGCTGCACTGCGAAAAACAAACTCTTGCCTAAGGATAATTGTTGATGTGACTGTTTCCAAGTGTTGAGTTTCTTTAGAAAAGGAACCAATTCAGGACTAGTACCTGCTTTTAATCACATCCCCCCAGTAAAGAGCACCTTACTTTCATTTACAGAATGTGCTTTGGGTGCCCCGGGCTCTTTGTACCATAAACCCACCCTGGGCAGACAATGATGAACCAGCTGTCGAGCGCTGACCAGCCAGACCCAACCATGATGCTGGGGGTGGCCTGGGTATGGTGGGACCAGGTGCAGAATACCAATGTGCAGGGAATATTTCCAGCTGGACTCAACAGTGACTTGTAACAGATGAAGCCAACCCAAGAAACACCTGTTAGCTCTGGGAAGAAGGAAATAAAAGTTGGCATCGTAACGTTTCACCAAGTGATTCATCAGGATATAAAGGATGGAACAGCATTAAAGGAGAAGAGTGCATTTGACTTGCAGATCTGCAAGCTACAGAAGAATATTTGTCACATTGTTTCTAGTGGGACAGTGACTCATTTGGATCAGGATTCTTTCATAATTCAGCTTCAAGGAAATTACCAAAGGAGCTCTCAAACAAAGAGCACATTAAAGGGGGGGTTGAAGAAGACAATGCTCTAAGGGAGGGCTCAGCTGTGCATGTTCCCTCAGACAATGTCAGCCTGTGTATAAATAGAACTTATCATGAGGTGCTACTGGCATGGCTTTGGCAGGTGAAAGTGAGAATGCCTTGGAATTTGAAGGTATCTGTTCCAGACATAGAAGCGAGCTTCTGCAATGTGGACCACAAAGGAGATGACCATCACTGCTCTGGAGAGGGGTGGGCAGCCCGGAGTGAGGTCTCAGGTGGGAAGGGTCCTAAGAGGGGCTATTGCAATGTTACAGACCACACAGGTAAAGAACAAGATGTTTAGAAGGACTTTTCACTTAGTATGTGTTCTTCACGATGTCTATAATCATATTGCAGCCCAGCAAAGGCTTTAAAGTCCAAGCTCTTAGTGAATCTTATTTCTAACCACCCTAACAATTTGAACCATAAATACATGCACTAGTTAAACCCACACAACCTCAAAAACCTGGAGTATTTCAATCTGTGACTCAGATTTTTTTGTTGCAATTTCCAACACAGAATTCAGTTGCTACTCCAAGTTTAAATATTTGCTTTGCAAATGCTGATAGCACTCAGACTTTGTGCCACTCAAGGAGCAATGCAGTGTAGACATCCAGCTGTGGGGAAGCTCCTGACCTCCTTAGATCACACCTGCCAGCTTTCAAAGCTTTCAAGCATCATGGAGAATGAAACAGGTCATAGATAAATGCTCTGGGACACATTTAAGAGTGCTGCAAAATCAAGTGAGCACAAATAAGAAGCTTTTTGTGATGCCTGGCAGTGCTGAGGAGGAATCCCTGCTTTGATTCAAAATGGTGATCAACCAAAAAAGTCTTCTCAACAAGTGGGTTAATGAAGAGCATGAATGGAGGGGGTCAAAATACCTTGGGCTCTTTTTGGCAGAGATCCTGAAAAGGTTAATGAATGAAATAGAAATGGAAATCCACCTCCACCCGACCATATGTCTGCTACATCTCTATAACATCTGTGTTTATAGCAAACAAGTCCCTGCATGCACTGGCCAGAGAGCTTTGGAGATAGTTTGGATAGTATTATTATTAGCAAGGGGGGAAACTAGGCTTAATAATAATACCATGTAGGTCACCAAATTGCCTTGGTCTCCAGAATATTGGCAGAGGTCCCTGAAAAGAAAAGCTAACATGGATTATTTTAGGAACTCAATGAACTGTGGACAACTTATGTCCGTAGAAATTATGTTATTGCAGGACTGAAAATATTAGCTGCTCAGAAAAATTCAATACACTGACTTGCTGCATGGGTCAACCAGCACCAGCAGTAACACCACTGCCAAACAGCTCCCATCACACCACATCTCATCTGCCTTGCAAAGTGATATTTATTATGGGTTTCTTTAGGAATGCTGTGATCACAACTGTATATGACAGCAACAATCAGCTTGCTCTGCCTTTGTTTTCCCTGCTGTTAAAATCTCTATTCTTTGGCTCAGTTGGGGTAGAACAAGCAGACAACCATGTGCTGCCTGCACGTCCCTTCATCCCAGCATCATCTCCTTCAGAAGGAAACCGAACAGTCACCTTTACCTAAGTGAAACCAACAATTACTGCAGGGTTACTCCCTACCTAGGCCATTTTCTTCCTCCCTGTGCCAGCTTTGCTGGTGCCTTTTGCCTGAGGGTTTCCACACTTCATCTCCCTGTCACCAGCTCCAGCAGGAGCTGCTCTCCCACGTTCCCTTTATACTCCTCACACCAGCCAAGACAACCACCCGTGTTTCCATTATCCCTATAAATGTCTAATCCTCCCCTGAACCCCTCTAAGCTCCTGGCTTCCCTGAACTCTTGTGGGAATTCATTCCACAGGTTAACGCTGCAGTTGTGTAAATACTTATTTTCCTTAATGGTTTTAATTCTGCTGCCTTTGGGTTTCATTACAAGTCCCCTGGTTCTTGTATTAAAAGGAAGGATAAGCAGAAGTGCCAGATTTACTCCCTGTATATGCAATTCATTATTTGTACATCTCCATCGTGTGCCCTCTTTATGTCCCCTCTCCGCACTAAACCGTCCCAGAGTTTTAATTCTTCCTTCACGCAGAAGCCATTCAAGCCATTTGCCATAATTAAAACAATTAATTTCAAGAAAAACCCAAACAGAGAGCTCAGAAAGGAATGAGGAAGAAGCTGGAAGGATGACTAAGCTCCCAGCATCTACTGGGACCTCCTGTCCGCTGCTCTCAGGCTATCGAGCTAATAATATTTAAGTGTTTTAATAACCCAGTAAAGTGAAATTAATGTGTTTAATTTATTAAGACTTTCTTCAGCAGCACTGCTGGGTTTAACTTCATGCTTACAAGAATTTAAATCCATGACAACAATGAGCACTCATGTCCTTCCTAAACTTATGAGCCTGCTTTGCTGGTGAACAGGGAGTGGAGGAGAAGAAAACGAGAAGGAAAAGACAAATTTCCTTTGCCCCTAGTAATCTTTGGGACACAGACAGCATCAAAAACATTTCTACTGATACCGAGATAAAGACTCTTTACAGCTGAATTTTAGCCTATTAATATTCACCAGCATCAACATCTAATTAATATTTCAGCAGAGATGCCCTTTCCAAGAAATAGGTATTTTTGGTTGATGCTAAAATGATATGGGTGATGTTGTGGATGATGTTATGGGGATGTTATAGATGATAAGGTTGATCTTTTAGGAGAGACTTAACTAAGAAAATCTGCAGGTCTAATAAATGCTAGAAGGAAAACCTGTGGTGTTTTAGGGATTCTCCATGCAGTATGGCTCTCCTCAAAAACCTACTCATGTCTCATTTTCCTTTTGATCTCAGAAGCAGTAAGGACATGGTTGCCCAACTCTTTGTCAGAAACACTCCAGGCAGGTCAACCTTCAGTCCTTTCCTGCTGCAATTTTGTCTCCCTTACTCTTTTTGGGACTCATATTTCTGAAGTTACAGTTGTAACTATTTGTTTTTAAGCTGTATGGAAGAGTATTTAGCAAGATCAGTGAAAATAAAACGTGGGTTACCAGAGGGAGTTCCAGAGAGGTGTGAGAATTGACATCCCTGCCTATGGAAGGAGGCAGATCATCCAAACCAGCACATCTCTGATTTCTTGCTTAACTCAGTGAGTAAAAAAGCCCCAAAATAAAACAACAGAACCCCCTTTGCTGATCTTCCTTGATAAATATAATCAAGTAAGTCCAAAGTAATGCTGCACAGAGTTCCACTCTGGTTAATTAGCCTGGTAGCCAGGGGAAATCCTGAAGAACACTTTGATACCTTCCTTTTATTACACTGAAAGGAAAGCAAGATGTTCTTCTGTAAGCCACACCTGAAGGACAATTAATACGTGTTCATCAGGCTCAGAGCCACCTACCACTGTGCAGTACCCTCATGATGGGTTTTATTAAGCTAAACTCTTATCCAAGCTCTGCAGAGGGGTGGGATGTACTCTCCTGAAGCTTCTAAACAAAGGTCTGTTTCAGCTGAATGATGTATTTATTTATAACTTCTTTTTACAAAGCAGAAAAGCCTTTGTTTAGAGAGACTAGAGTGCATTCATTATCCTTTACCTTGGTTGGGAAATAACTAATTACTCTACACGAACCCAAGACAAGGAACACTTTCTTCTTGCCAGGGCAACAAAACCACACACTAAGGGGCCAAGCATCCTTTTCAAATATTTAACACATAACAATAGGCCTGTGCTCCAAAATCCACCCACTCCACACCCAGCTGCACCAGCACTAAACCATCACATCACTGCAGAGAAACATCTCTTTTGGTGGGCAACAACCACCACACTGCTCAGGCTGTTCAAAGAGGGTGAGGAGCAGCTATAACTGCACCCTCTCTTCAAAGTACATATCATTTTAATGAGCTTTCTTTAAAAGACACAATTGTGGTAGAGAAAAGGAAAAAAAAAAAATAGTCTCCAAAAGTGCATCTGCATAATTTATGTGTTTTCTAAGGTCTCTGTTGCTGAAGTCAGATGAGAAATAAAGATATCTCTCTTTTCTGAAGAAGATCTGATTTAATTGCATGCAGAAATAACGTGTTCCCCTTTTTCCTGGCTTTTTTTTCCTGTAGAACGCAAGGTAATTGAATGAAATGCTTTATACAATAGAGGAATAATCACACCCCAGGTCTGCACTTGGGCTCCCCAGGTCAGGCTGTACCTTGGCTGTGGAAGCAGGTTCTTCCACCCTCACGTGGAGCAGGATGAGGAACACCTTTTCTCCACCAAGAAGCCAGCCTGAAATATCCCTCTGGGTGGTCAGCACTTCGTCCTGCACTTTGCTAAGCACTCAGCTTTTCTCTCCTACGTTTTGATGACAATAGTTGTTTAGCTGTCCAGCCTCTCAATTCAAGCTGGAATAACCTTCTGGACAAAATGCTTAATACCATTGCTCTTGCCAAAAATTTAATTGCATCCATTGATGCATCAGAAACAAGAGCTAATGAATTTTTCCTTAACAGTGGCTTTCTCTTTCCTTCTTCACTGATTTCTCAAGGTTACTGGAGTACAGATCTGCCTCCTGCTACAGCAGCACACGCCTTTTAAGTCACTAATACCTTGATTATTCAGGTTGAATGCTGGAGCTCCTGATCTAGGTGGCAATGAAGCTCTCCCAGCTGGGTTTCTGATGGTTTTTGGATGATTTATTAACGTTTGAGAAGATGCTAGCCCAAGTTTCAGCCTAACTGAAGAGAAGGGAACTACAACTGAAGAGCAGAGATCTGCACCAAGGTAGATCTATGCTTTCTTGGAAAATGAAAGCCAACGAAGTGTAACAACTCTGATGGCAGCTGGAGACTGAGAAGCAAAGCAGTTGGGCATCTGCCCAAATTGAACAGCATCAGCACACCTAAAGCTGGAAACACAGTTGGCTACCTGCTTAAATCAAATATTTTTTTCTAATAAATTCAGTACCAGTGTTAAGCACCGGCCTAATTGCTCTTGTGAATGTATCCCTGAAGTCTTGACTAAACCACACACCTTTCTGCACTCTGGTTAGACACCAAGATGAGATGTGGAGCTGTCTGTAACCTACCCAGCTTGGTTCTCTTGAGGAAGCCTCCTCAGTTTGCCACTACTGATGAAGATAAGAAAGCTGATGAAGATATAAACCCGACATTTCTAAGGAATACAGATGAGTTTGCAAAGAAATCAAATGGCAGGTGATGTGCTGCACCCTGAAGGCTTTGAGACCACTGTAACTTGTGTGTGGCTCTTTGAATCATGCTGAGCACTTGAGCTGTGAGATTGACTTCAAGCTTGAGTTTTGTAAGGTCAGACAAGAAGTAGCTGAGAACTGACCTTCTCTGAACCCCTGAACACTAACGGCACTGCTGTGACATTTCAACAGACAAAACGTGTCTCTGCTGTAAGCATGAATCTTCCACTTACCCAGCATGTGTTGTCATAACTGCAGTGTCAAGGTCTGCTCTGGATCATCATCCAGCTGATGACAGATGAGCAATTCCCGTGCAGCACACCACACACATGCACCAACCCCAACACAACAAAACGCCAGGAGGTCAGCTGGGTGTGCAGCACAGCAACAGCCCCACAACAAACCTCCAAGCAACTCTGCCATTCCCACCTTCACTGAGAGTGGTGTCAGGCCCCTGACCTCACTCTGAACAACATGATCTTGGAGCTCTCCAGAGGTACACTTGTAATCTCTAAGCTTTACTCTGACCAGTGACTTGCTCCTTCCCCACACACACTCTAATACACAACTCCACCACTTATACTCATGAGACCCCACCCTGGAGCACTGCAGCCAGCTCTGGACTCCCAGCACAAGGAGGACACGGACCTGCTGGAGCAGGGCCAGAGGACAGCCATGAAGATGACCCAAGGGATGAAACCTCTCTCCTGCAAGGGCAGGCTGAGAGAGTTGGGCTTGTTCAGCCTGGAGAAGAGAAGGCTCCAGGGAGACCTTCTTGTGGCCTTCCAGTATCTGAAGGGGGCCCACAAGAAAGCTGGGGAGGCAGTTTTTACAAAGGCTTGTAGTGATAGATGAGCTGTAAGGTCCCTTCCAACCCAAACTGTTCTAATATTTCAAAAACCAAAATAGAACTATCCTAAGTAGTACTAGACAGTCTGTGCAGTACTTAAGGAGCTTCTTTGGGAGTTTCTCTGTTAAGAATTCTGCAGCAGCACAAGCCTACCTCTGATTCCCAATGACAGCTATTTTTGTTTTCAGCAGAATGCTGTTTTTTAAAATACCAGAGTCATTTCTGGGCTCAGGAAAATGTCATTAAGGATTGCCCTTTCCTTCTACCCCCCTCTCCGATGAGCTCAGCATGTGCAGGAGCAAAGCCCTCGTTGGTCCTGCCCACAAATCAATATTCACTGCAGCAGAAAAGGGAAGGAAAAGAGGAACAGAGGATGAAATGAGGGCCAGGAACACAGAAGACAAAAAAAAGCTCCATTTCTAAAGACAATTCTCTTTCCTCACCCCTCTTCTTGTAGGTGCTGCTTATTATGAGCAAGTCCACAACTACTAATGTCTTAGTTCTGTTGCCAGAAGAACTTCAGCAAACTAAACACTGCTCTTTGCTATTCCCTTCACCTAAACCATCAGCCTCTTTGCTTTCCTACAATTCAGAGCATGGGCTTGCAAGGATCTCAAAAACATTTCAGATGTACAGCAGAAGAAGCACTTTTACCATTGCTTTTATAGCTGCTTCACACTCCTTTACAGTTAGCCCCCAGCTACAATTCAAGGGGAAAAAAATATACAGCAGGAGGGTCAACAAATGACTCTTGAGTTGCAAAATCAATGGTTCAAGTGCAAGGAAGGAACTCGCCTGTTCCTCCTTGGGAGATGAGAGGTTAAAATAGATCCACTGCTGGAGATTCTAAGGGATGCACTCAGTGGAATTGGGTAGTAGAGCTGAAACATCCCAAAATGCAGCCCAAAGGACTCAGCTCTGTCAGTCACACCATCCACCAGGAGAGACCACCTTGTGAATGAGGACACGGTGTGTAGCTGCTCGGTCCAAGGGAGCAGTGACAAGACTGATCCTAACTACCACCACTTCCCCCCAGCAGTTCCTACACGAGTATGAAAATGAAGAGAGAGTTTTCCTGATGGTGAACAAGCACCCAGCTGACTGAGAGCAGGTTACACAACTGCATTTTCCTGGAATTGTAGCTGCTGTGGTTTCTCAACATTCTTGTTATTCCTTCCCAGCACATCTCCTTTGGGTCCTGATGGAACATTAATGGGATTCATCCCACAAATTTATGACCAAGGGATGGTTTCAAGCCCTGCAATCTCATTGCTATGCTGTACAAATGGAGCACTAAGTCTAGACACTGCAACTTTTGTGAACTTTCTGCAGTTTATTTATTTTGCTAACTATTTACCATGCTACTTGAGTGCCCATATTCTTGCAAACAATTCAATATCTTCATCCTGAGACAGTAAAGCTTGTTTTCTTGTAAGAATCCAAAAGGAATACATATATTCTTGGTTTAAAAGAAAACTCAACCTATTCACTGTGAGATCATTTCGCTAAGTTAATAATTCAGTCATTTTCTATTCATCCTATTTTTCTTTTAAGCCATTTACCTTTTTTTTTTAAATAATAATTAACCTTTTAAACCTTTTACTCTTTCTTCTATATTCTACCTAATGCAAGTCCCCAAACTCGCTACTTATAATCTGCATTTAAATTGTTGGTTGCCTATTTTGCATTTCTCAAACCAATTATTCAAATGGCTGCCAAACTCCCTTTATCTTCCACTATCATTCTAGGATCAGCCTTGTTGTCAGCATTATCAGTGCCAGTAGTAATTACATTACTCCTTCAAAAAGTACCCTTGAACTCAGGCAAACCAGTACATTAGAACCACCGAGAGCCACTTCTTAATATCCCTTTTTTCCTGTCCAGTTCCTTAAGAAACTGTTATCACCAGTTTTGTGCTTTAACAAATTTCAACCACTTGGATATTAGAAGATCGAGACAAGAGTTTAGCAGGAAAAAGGGGTAAATTTTGATTAATACTGATTTGTGATAATAACAAACACTTTTCACTTGCTTTATTCATCATTTTGACTGTCATTTTTTACCATTACAATCCAAAATGCAGATGTCACCCATGAGGAGCATCCCTAATAGCTGAGGACCAGCAGAGCTAAACCACTGAAATGCAATTTCACTGGTTCAGCCCTTGTGCAATGCAATCTTTTCTCATTTCACAAAATCCCAGCATGGTGGGGGCTGGAAGGGACCTCTGGAGATCATCTCGTTCCCCCCCTTCCTTATCTTGAGGCAATTTTAAATAACCAAGAAATTTATTGCATCTACAGTAGTAAAGCTCGAAATACTATACTCTTAACATTTTGGTAATGATCACAGAATCATTTTGGTCGGAAGAGATCATCAAGTCCAACCATTAACCCAGCTCTGCCAGGGCACCATCAAATCATGTCCCTCAGCACCACATCTCCAGGGCTTGGGACTCCACCACTGCCCTGGGCAGCCTGGCGCAGCCCTTCACATCCCTTTCACAGAACAAATTGTTCCTCATGCCCAACCTAAACCTCCCCTGGCACAACTTGAGGCCATTTCCTCTTGTCCTATCGCTTGTCACTTCTGAGAAGAGATCAGCACCCTCCTTTCTAAAACCTCCTGTCAGGGAGTTGTGCAGAGCCAGAAGGTCTCCCCTGAGCCTCCTTTTCTCCAGGCTCAACACCTCCAGCTCCCTCAGCTGCTCCTCACCACACTCCTGCTCTAGACCCTTCCCCAGCTTTGTTTCCCTTCTTTGGACATTTAAAGAATAAAAAACTTGGTGGTGACTGATGTGATGGAGCTAAAACCTCTAGATTATTTAGTTAATTATAACAACGAAAAATGACACCTTTCAGAGGAGATTTTATATGGACAACTTCTGCCTGCTCCCAATTTCATCCCACCCAACACACCCACACCCCAGTTCTCACCTCTGCAGGGAGACCTGAAACAACCGCTCGTGTTTTCCTTCTCTGGCAGCCAAACACATTAATTTTAATGAGCACCTCAAGGTTTTCCTATCAAAGAACTCTCAAGGATATTTAACAGCTGAGATAAACACTCAATTAAGGTAAGAAGGTTGGAAGCAGTCAGATTTCCTGAACCCTGTCCCTGTGGATCTCACACTCATTTGTAAAAACACGGTCCCCATTGGAAAGTGAGGAAACCACCAATGGATGGCACAGATGGTGGAGAAGAAGATGGGAGCAAAGTGAAGGAGTTGTGCAGGGGCACTGAGGGGAAGCCAGGATGTTTTTGCAGGCACAGAAAGAAAACCAGGCAGTTCCGGGAGGATCTCTAACCACAGACTTCCTCTGAACTTCAGCCAGGAGCCGCTTGTCTCCAAGCACAGCAAAAAAGAAAGGTCTCTTTGGTGTCCAGTCAAAGATGAAAAGCAGCAGCTGAAGATTCCTCAACCAAAAAGCAAGCTCTAAGGTATTTTAAAAAACCTCTACAGAACTTCAGAGCAGCTGCTTTGGTGTCACCAACTCCTTGTTGCTCAATCTCCCCGTGTTTCTGGTGCTGACATGTTGGCTACGCTAGTGTAATGCTCAACAACACGTTACAAAAAGCCTCTGATGAACCTCAAAGACCAGTGCAATCTTCAGAGTAGTCAAAGCTGCAGGAAAGACTTTCCTTCAAACCCATTTTGGTGGGACTGCCACAAATGGGAATTTTGATTTTTGACTATTTACCTCGTAACAAATCACCTAGACACTTGAGAGGAGCAAGACATTCTTCTGAAGGACACAACAGCAGCAAGGCACAACGAACACAATAAGATGTTGACACCTACCATGAGCTGTGACAGCAGGAAGAAAACCTACAATTTGTTTTCACTCCCTTAAATCCTAACCACAGAATCACTTCAGTTGGAAAAGACCTTCAGAATCATCAAGTTCAACCTTTGTCCAACATCTCCCTGACCCCCAGACCATGTCCCGAAGCACCACATCCACTTGTTTGTTGAACCCCTCCAGGGATGGTGACTCCACCACCTCCCTGGGCAGCCTGGGCCAGGGCCTGACCAATTTGGGAACAGAAGTTAACCAGCTGCCATGGAGGCAACTATGCCCATGTTACCCTGGTTAGTATGTGTAGAGAGAAAAACATTTTCAAGGAGCAAATTCTTCTCACAGCCTGTTTAGGACAAGTGACTTTAATGGAGAGAGAAAATATCTTAAATAAAAATCTTAATTTAATCCAAAATTCTAGATCATTCCATGACTTTTAAGTCTGTACCTTTACTTCTTTGGGTCAACTTTGTCTTTTGAGGTTGCTTGATCTCCTACACAGAATGAACCAGGCAACATTAGGAGGATTTTCAGAAGCTGAAAACATTCAGAAATGTCTATGTGATGATGCAACAGCGAGGCAAAATGCCAAAGCAGCAATGGAATAAAAATAGCCAAGGGTTTTTTAATCTACAGAGCCTTCTACCTCCACTACCAGCTGAACCATCTGTTCTGCAGTTGTTCAGGCCTGCAAAAACAAGTGTATCAACTGAGATGTGTTGTGTCTTTTCAAGCTTAGACAACCTGCTGGGTAAAGCACTTTCTGTCTATATTTAAAAATAATCATCATTTGGGGGGTTTTAACCATGTAACCAAAACAAACCTACAGAACAAACTGAAGATGAAAGATCTGATGGCTGGATACAGCTTCAAAGCAACTGTGATCTGTCTTCAGCCCCCAAGTTTGTGATGTATGTGTGGAGACATGGCCTAGGGGTCAGGGAGATGCTGGACAAAGGTTGGATCCTGGAGGTCTTTTCCAATCTAAGTGATTCTATGGAAGGAATGTGCTCCTGCTCTCCACGTCCTCTCCCACCCCTCTGCACTAACCCACTGCTGGGTCCTTGCTCATCTGCTGTCCTTCACTCCACAGGTCCTCCTCATGGCAGAGGAAAGACAGGTCAGATTTTGTTTTTGCAATTCCCCAACAAAAATTTCCTTAACCACCTTCCAGAAACCATTTACTCCTCCTGTGCCTTGGCTGCGAGCACTTAGTGTGGATGAAAACCCTAAAAGTACCAGAGACAGAGAAATGATCTCTGCTGGGACTATGCAGGTGAGTAACAAGCTCACAAGGCTGGATAATACCCCATTCAAACTCAAAATAATCCTTTGATGAGAGCAACTGAACCACTCTCCTCAGTGAGGTGTCAAAGGCAGCCATGAGCTGGGGCAGCACCACAGAATCAGTCTGGTTGGAAGACACCTTTAAAACCATCAAGTCCAACTGTTCCCCCATCCCTGCCAGGGCACCACTAACCCATGTTCCTCAGCACCACATCTCCAGGACTTGGAAACCCCTCCAGGGATGGGGACTCCACTACTGCCCTGCCCAGCCTGGCACAGCCCTTCACAGCCCTTTTGGGGAAGAATTTTTGTACCTAATGCTGCCCTTAGAATCACAGAATCATTCAGGTTGGAAAAGACCTCTAGGATCATCAAGTCCAACCTTTTCAGGTTTCCAAGTAACAGCCCAAATCTGCCCTGTAAGATTTCCCACTCGAAATTCCTCCTGACAGAGCAGCCATTCAATAAAACCCTGGTGATGTGGTAAACCATTAAGCTAAGTCAGGCTTGGTCTACAGAGTACCTCTAATAACGTGTTCAAATCCTCTAAAATGAGCTTAAATACACCTCAGGTTTTACAGAATTGGCTCAGTGACCTGAAACCAAGAGATACTGGGACATAAAATGGATCTAATCTATTTTCTTGACCTAGCATATTTGCCATAGATGATAGCTTCAGTAGCTTTGCTCAAGCTCTTGGGCTACACACTCTACACTTCCAAAGATGACGTAAATAGGACATTTGTGCAGGTGTCTTTCTGCTCTCTGAGTAAAGCCAAATGCACATCCCCAAACCTCAGGGAAAAGGGGAAAGCTTTTTGGAACAAAAGCACAAACTAATGAAGGATGAAGTCCAGCTGGTATGTCACTTACTCCTACATCTTCTAGATCAACTTCTGTAGTTCCTATCTATTTACTTATATCTTGTCATAAAAAATGAAAAAACAGATCTAGCTGTGCACCCTTAACTGAACAAAGAGCTGAGTTTTGGGTCAACTTGACAAGCAATTGAAGTGTTTGCAAACCCAAACTGTTTGTCTCAGGTGCTGGTTTTGTTACATGCTGGAGCATGTCCAAAGAAAGGCAATAAAGCTGGGGAAGGGTCTAAAGCACAAGTGTGGTGAGGAGCAGCTGAGGGACCAGGGGGGGTTGAGCCTGGAGCAAAGGAGGCTCAAGGGAGACCTTCTGGCTCTCAACATCTCCCAAAAAGGAGGTTGGAGCCAGGTGGGGCCGGGCTCTTCTCCCAAGGAACAAGCAATGGGACAAGAGGAAACAGCTTCAAGTTGCACCAGGGGATGTTCAGCTTGGACATGAGGAACAATTTCTCTGAAAGGGCTGTGAAGGGCTGTGCCAGGCTGGGCAGGGCAGTGGTGAGGTTTCCAAGCCATGGAGATGTGGTGCTGAGGGACATGGTTTGGTGGTGTCCTGGCAGAGCTGGGTTAATGGTTGGACTCAATGAGCTCAAAGGTCTTCTCCAACCAAAGTGATTCTATGATTCTTCCCCTTCTTTCCCCTTTCAGCAATAATCATCCCTCACCCCACACACTTGGTGTGGGGACAACTGGACACACCCCATTCCATTCCTGACCCTTCCTCACTGTGACACAAACAGTAACTTCCTCCAAGTCCAATCAATTTTCAAACAGACCTTTGAAATCCTCCCAGCCAGGCTGGTGAGACAGATAAAGCCCATTCACGATAGACGATTTCATTTGGTCCACTGATTTTTCAGGAAGGCTGTAAAAGACACTCACCCTCCACTTCCTAAAATTAACTTCCTTGGGATTTCATTTAATACAAATAATATACATTAACAATGCTTTTTTTTTTTTTGCTTTCCTTGTGGGAGGATGCTCCCTACCTCATTCATTATGGATGTTCTCCTAACACACTGCAGACAGCTGCTCTGCATACACTGGCTTCACCACTCCCAACTCTCTTCAAAAGCAACCTTTGATTTCCCTTTAAGGGATTTGGGGGAGAATTAATAATACGCATTAATAATTCACACTTTCTTTTTGCCTGTTGGTGGATGAGCAGTTTTCACAGTGGCTGAACCGTTTCCACACAGTATTACCAATCCGCATTAATAATACATTTATTCCCTCCCCCCCTTCTTCCTAGCTGGTTGATGGGCAGGCTGCTGATGAAATAATATGCTTTGGTAATAGGGAGCTTTGCTTGGTAGTGACTCAAAAGCAGGAGAGACTCACGATGTGGTGTAAATAGTCACTGAAGATAATATCTATCAATCTAGGATGGTCTCGTTGGAAGTACACACCTATGGAGCACTTCTTTTCAACACAAAGACTGGAAATTCTCACTCTCCTACTGATCAATGGTGGGAATTTCTACCCCCCCACCTACTGGTAGGAATACAATTTAAAATCCTTTCATGTTTATGAGAGAGAAAATGGGAAAATCAGTGATAATTGTTACATTGCTCTTATTTATTAACATCCGAAGAGGATCTAAAGGTTATAAATAGAGGCCAAGAGGTCCTGGGGACCCAGAGGGGCCCTTCTACAAGGAGAGGATTAACACTCAACCCAAGTGCACTTTGAGCCTTAAAATTCTTTAAAAAATTCTGTTTTTCTATCTAACAACCTCTTTTCATCCTTCCTCCCCCCCAAACCTTTTTTCTGGCTTAAGAGAAGGTTGGTTAGAGGCATTTCCTGCACTGAATGGTTTCCTGGCTATTTTTTGTGTGCCATTACAGGGCAGCACACAGTTACCAAAGCACGGGATGGATTCACATATTGATCCTCTTTGGAAGCTTGTTTATCTGATGGGAGAGGCAGAATTTCATCTCCCTGTCACCTCAGGAGCTCTTTTAGCACATTAACAGGGATGAGTTTGAGAGTGTCCACTTAAAGATCTCAACACATCCCCCCTTATTTCTAAATACAGCCAGTTTAAATGCTGCTTAATTGCATCATCTTTCCAGCTGTTGGAAACCTTCAAACTGTTTGAATGCCCAAATGCAATCATTGCAAAAGGACAACACAAGAATGAAGAGAGGGAAATAGTTTTATCTGCCTCGGCGGCTTAACTTGCATTTATTTTTAGTTAATGATAACAGACTCCAAAAAATCCCAGCACTGAGCAATACCAGAAGTGTCATTTGGAACAGAGTTAAACACACTTTTGCTATCATTAATCATGGCAAAAGTGACAGAAGAAAAATGAGCTGGCTCGGGCTAGCGAATATATTAATTCTCCCTGCAGAGTGGCTCAATGCATGAGCAAGTGAAACCAGGTAAACCTCTGGAAAACAAGGGGAATGCCAGAGGAGGCTTGCTGGTAGGGACAAAGAGCAGGAGTTTTTTCCTCAAAGAAAGCTAGAAAAGTGAAAAACATCCAAAGACTCTGCTTTTAAATCTGGTTGAATAACTGCAATGAAAAAGCTGCTGAATTACAGCAGCTTTACCCCATATTCAGAGTGGCTGAGCACGTTTTCCTATTTTTCCTCCCCTATTCCTATGTTGCCTGCCAAGGATCAATTCATATTAGTTTGCTGGAGATCTGGGTGATTTTCTCCCTTAGAGCTACCCCAAAGCTGTGACTTTACCCCCCAAATTATTTAAGTTTATTCCCGCTTCTTAAGTTTTATTTACCAAAAGAAAACTTATCTGTTTTCTCTTTTTCCCAGTTTTGGTGAAGTCACAGCTGTTCAGGATGCTCCCTGTCTACTAGTGAAACACATGCAAGGCAAGGGGAGGAAACGATGGGTAAAGGAATTTTTTTCTTTAATTCAGGCAAAACCCCAAGGTGATCATTTCAGAGCTGAACTTGAGCTTCCTCTTGCTTTCCTGACAGGTTCTAGCACTTACATCACACATATGGAGCCCTTCCTAAAAATACCCAGCACAGACCTACTTGCAAAACCAGTGACTTTGTTGACATGATGAAAAACTTCACCCTGCAGCTTCAGAAATCCACAAATAATGAATTGGAATCTTTATCAACAAGTTCAAAGTTGACCCAAAGGCATAAGAGAAACAAAAGCAAAAGGAGGAATTTAAAGACAATCTGAGGGTTGAATTGTCTGCTGAAAACAGGGAAAGTTCTTCCTGGCTTGATCAAAGATTTTCTATAGAGTTCTTCCACTGTAACAGATCATGGAATGATGAGCTCCTGGTAAAATCAGGAGGGATAACTTTGTACAACTCAGTCTGTTCTGTCCCAAGTTATTCATATAATCCATCTGCAGCTCACATCCTCCTTTCCTAGCTATTTTTTTTTAGCCTGCAGGTTAAAAAGTAATTCACTGCTATACAAAACCTGCTAAAAAATGACAGTCCCAAGTACTACAACAAGATAAAAAAGATTAAAATTATTTTAAGAACTTAGGGAGAGGTTTTGGCTGTGCCTTTTGCTGTGCTGCTGCTGTCACCTTCTGGCACCGTTAAATTCCCAGATTTATTTGGGAGGGCAGCTGTTTGCTGGCAGGGCAACGCCAACAACCCTTTGGTGGGAGCAAGAGCTTCAGCTCAAGGTGGGAGGTGAACACTGTGAATCCATTTAGGCAGCACAGGATGATAGGAAGAGATGAGAGGAACCTACCAAGTGAATTAGCAAACAACACAGGATCACATCTTCAGTTATTAGGAAAACCAAATTAAGTTGCATCAAAATGACAACCAGTGATGGGGAGAATGAAGAAATGTCAGGAAAAATGGGGCAGCTGTGCTGTGGACACCATATGATTCCAGCAGCACCTACATTTTACAGCCCAATGCATGGAGACAGCTCCTTTAGGGTTGATTTACAGCCAGCCTACAGCCCATCTGCTTTGGAGAGCCAGGACACTAAGGAGAACTTCAAAATTAAACAGAAAAATCAACGTTGTTCAGGGATGTGGTTCTCACTTTTAACCCCATGACATTCGTTTTGCATCTTGTCTGCTGAATGATAAACAAAAGAGAGAAAAGAATTTGTCAATTTAGCTCGAGAATTATTTAAGCTCTCAAGCCAGTAATGAAGAAAAGAAAAATCAGTGTGATCAAGTTAAATATCCTGATTATTGGGTAAAACTGTTGTGGTCCTTGAGGTGAGAGGAAAAAATGTGACCCATTATGTCAGGAGGTGCCCTGGGGTTTTTAAAAGACCTCCACTAGTGCAGAACTCCCCTGTCCTCGGGGACAGCTTGAGAACTCCTGTGCCTCAAACACTGCTCTCCAAATCATAATTCTCTTCCCGTTGGCTTCATACTGAGGGAAAACATTAATAAATCTGGTGTCAGGATTTTTCTGTTTCTGCAAATCACTTCAGTCAGAAGGCGCTGACGGTACCACGCCAAAACTTTGCAAGAATGACAGTTCTGACAAATTCCTCCAGACTTTTTCTGTAAAATAACATTTCAACTGGGGACTCACACTAATTATAGCGAGCGGGAGTGTCACAAGTGAACAGCCCTGCTCCCGGACAACTGGAGCAAGACACTCAGGGGACTTCAGTTTATTTAGTTTCCAATCTCAGGGGGGGTTTTTTAATGATATTTGAGGCTTTTATTCTAATTTGAGGTTTGTTATTGACTGCTATGTCCAGGAGGTGATAATTCCAGGAAATCCAAGGGAAGTGGGATATGGTGGATGAGGAAAGGAGATTTGCTGAGAAGAAGTCCTTACTGCTAAGGGGCTGGAGCAGGGTCCAACACCCAGAGATCAAGTACAAAGGTGAAAGACTCACCATGGGTAGGTTTCCAGACTAAATATATGTTTTATGTGTTATAGAATCATTTAGGTTGGAAGAGACCTTCAAGATCATGGAATCCAACCATTCCTCCAGCACCGTCAGGGCACCACTAACCCATGGCCCTCAGCACCACATCTTCATGGCTTGGAAACCTCTCCAGGGATGGGGACCCCACCACTGCCCTGCCCAGCCTGGGACAGCCCTTCACAGCCCTTGCCATGAATAAACTGTCAAAGGCAGATGGATCACTGCAGCTGAGCTCTGGACCCCACCTCTCCTGTCTGCAGAAAGGCTGTTGTGGATCCTGGAAATAGGATCAGGTTCATCTAATGAACAACAGACAGATGAAAACTAGTTTGAATAAAATTACAGCTCTCCACCCTAAATGCCTCTTATAGACAACACGAAGGTCTTAGCACTTTAAAACAAGTAAGTAGATATAGCTAATACTTTTTTTTTTCCTCCTTATTTAACATCATGAGGGTCAAAATGTATCATAGAAGTCCATTATCATGCTCTTCAAACTGAGACATCAGATATGGAAACTCTACATCACTATCCCCAAATTCTGAACCTTGCACACGTGGAACCACTCAGTATATGAATGTTGGAAAAGAATCAGCTCACAAAAGGAGCTCTGCACTACAAAATGCTTAATAACAAGAAAGGCTTATAAATCTTCACTCATAGTTATCAGATAATTGCAAAAATGTTGGCTTAAAAAATCCCAAATGTTAATTTAACCTTTTGGCACTTCACAAATATTTACCTTCTTTGGTATTTCATGTTCCCCCATTTGTTCTCTAGCTATTATCCAACTTAGAAAAAAAACATATCTATATATATATACACACAATTCTTTGCCAATTAAGACATTTTATTTGAAAAATTGCTCACTAGAAAAGACTTATGTCTACGATGAGATTAGTCATGTACTAAATTATTTACTTGCCTGCATAACCAGAGAGGAAGAATCATTTTATTGTCAGTCTTGCTTAAATGGAGCTTCTTTAAAGAGCCAAGAATGGAGGAAAAGCACTTTGCTTTAGCAAGGTCATGATGCTTATTAAATAATTTGCATATTGAAGGTTAAATTCTTATCTCTAATACACTAAAAAGTCTTTTTGTCTATCCTTGAAAACTGGAAGAAGCACAAACACTGATGGTAACAATGGTAAGGGTTTCAAGAAAGGTGAACAAAGCACATTTAGGAGTACTTCTAATTGTTCCCCTCCACACCCACTCCACATGAGGTAACTGCTTGAAATTAAGCCCCATTTATCCTTTTCAATTGGCTTCTCAGGTGCTTCTATAGGTACAGCAACTCCCTAGCTGAGTAACAAAGCTGTGCCACTGCCTCTCAACTCTGATCAGCAGCATGTGATGTTCATTAGAGAGAGAGGGGACAGATGATGACAGGGTGGTGAGATTGTTTATACCCAAAACTCACTTAAAAGGATCGTGTCACAGCCTAGAACAGAGTTCAAGTCTAAACCCTACAAGGATCTTCCATGCGAGCAGTTCAGCAGACACCTGAATTTGGCAGGTGAAACGTCACCCTTAGCTTGTGAGGGACCTCCCTCTACCTTTGCCCTAGCTCTGTGAAGACAGACACTTTCTTCTCCTCCTACCACTACTTCCTTGCATACCTATTTCTACTGTAGTACAAAGGAAAGTGGGCAAAACCCAGATCCTGATGACTTCACAAGTCACCTGCTATCCGAACTTCCACACACAGAATGATAACATAAGAACAGGAGCTACCAACACCTTCCATTTACACTGCATTTAGAGATAACTTAAAATAAGATTTTGGAGTTTGAGATTTCAAGATTATTCTCCTCCTTAGGCCTGTTACTAATATATCCAAGCACACAGTTCCCCTAATGATGCATCAATGCAAGACATGTTCAGGATAGTGGAGTGATCACAAACACTCCACCACCCTGGTGTTGTAGTACTCAATAATCATAGAATTGTCAGGGTTGGAAGGGACCTTAAAGATCACAAGCAGTTGGCAAGAACTTCCATGTAATTGGATGATGCAGGTTTTATCCCTTTTGTTTCGTTTACACAGGTAAGAATAAGGAAGGAGAGATGTTAACAGGCCAAGAAAGCAAGTTCACACACAAGGAGTTATCCATTGTCTTAACAGAAAGTCACCTGTGGTGTTTTCATTCGGAAATGTGACTTTTCAATTTTCCAACAGTTTCTAAAAATATAAAATAAAAATTAAAAAATATAAAAAAGAAATTAACAAATAAAAAATAAATTAAAACAAAATAAAAGATAACCATATCATAATTCCCTAACATTCTTCTTTCTCATCATTATACTTCCAGATGTTTCACCCTACACTGAGTTGCACACACCAAGCAAGCCCAAGCCTACTACTGCCAGCTCCAGCTTCTACTCCAGCCATGGAGCATTCCCAGCTGCTGGTTACTGGGAACACTGGGTTTATAAACCCTGAGCCATGTCCCTCAGCTGCAGCTCCTTAGCTTGGTACCACCAGCTGAAGCAGCCCCTGATGTGCTCTTCTCCTGGCAGACCACAGCACTTATCAAACAAGACCAAGGGTAAAACAAAGGGGTTTTTTTCACTTGGATATTATTTTTTCCTTACAAAAGAGACTCAATGAGTTTCTTTGACAGTCTTTGCACCACCCCTGCGTTGAGAGAAGCAGCAGGTTCCTCCAGCAGCTCCTACCTGCCTGCTGCTTACTATTCATTCATCCCCATTTCCTTTGCCAAGCCCAAGGGCTTTTAATTGTTTATCAACTCTATGATGCTTGTCTCAGTCTAGGAAAGATCCAAGCACCAGCTTCATTTTCTGCCCTCATCTCTGCTACTGTACTTGGGGTTTCTGTTTCCATGTTCCCTCCCTACATTTACCACTGTGGTATTATTTGATTTAACACCATGAAGTCAGGAAACTTAATATAAAGTGAAAAATACACCTTATTTTCACTTACTGATCACTCTTCCTATTAAGCTTTGAAGAAAAGTTGAAGTACCTAGAATGGGTGTTTAATCCCAAAGCAGAGCAGCTCTGCCTGGATGCTATTCTACCTTCTGCTTGATTAGAGAGTATCTCTGAAAAGATAAACTGGTTACACAGCTCACAAACAAAAGGAATAAAGACTGAGAAGTCAAACCCATGCTTGTGGTTTGGGTAGAAGAGGAGCTGTGAAAGGCTGCTGAAATTTTCCAAGTGGATTTGGAAATGTAAGGAGCCATCAGGAGGAGGGGAGAGGATGGCTGGAGAGGATGGAGAGTGTGGACAGGCCACGGATGTTCCTGTGGAACAGCCTGAAGTGGGGAGCAGCAATATGACAACAGGCACTAGGGGCAGCTGAAGTTGCAAACTACATGTACTGGAAAAAAGAAAATATAAAGATACACAACATTTGAAGATTTAGGATGACTTCTTATCGAGGCATCTCACAGGCAGAAGAGCTTCTGATGGCCAAGGAGAAGCAGGGTTAGGCTGCCTTGCAATGGTTCTTTCCAAGCAGATTGTTTTGATGTGATCCAGACCTGACAATATGGGATGTTTATAGAAAAATCCATTTGTAGCAGCAATAGCTTCATGGTTGAATGGATGAGATGGTAGTTTCTGTACTACTGGGATGTAGTACAATGGAACAGGGAAGCTGAGTTCTGCAAATGGCTTTAAAATAGAAAAAGAAAATAAATAACAAGAGCACGAGGGGCACCAGCTTTTGCCTGTAAGAGTCTTTTTGGATTTCTGGATTTTCATTCTGTTTACTGCTATGGAAAATTATCCTGTGCCAAATTTTATAGCTGTAGTATCCATGAATCAGAAATGGAGGCTTATTGGAAACTCTCAAGTGCAGCACAGAAGACTTGGACCTCATTCAAAAAGCAATCTAATCATGGGGCTCAGATAAAAAGCCAAACCCATGAGATCCAAAGACAGGCACATCCAATGCTGAACACGAGTTAACTGGATGTCTCAATTGAAAATGAAGACCTGGAACCATATTCTGAAGCTACAGATAGCACAGGCCAGAAATACTTTATAGAACATCCACCCCGCACAGGAGGTGGGAGGAGAAACCCACTCTGCCAGCCAAGGTGTACCTCAAGCTCCACCATGAAGACATCAGCTGGTCCATGTCTCTGCATGCTGCTAAATCAAGGCTTGTTCAGAAGCCACAGCTCCAGTCTGGAGACAGCACAACTAGAGACTGCAAGACTATCACTGAGAGGAGAAGAGCTGAAACAGAGGCCTGGTGACATCCTATAACGTGCTTTGTAACTCTACTCACTTGTCCCACCACCCATTGCTAGTGATGGCACCAAGCCTGGTCAGAGCAGGACAGAAGTGTCAACCTACAGTGCTGAAGCAAGAGCCAAGTTTCAGGGCTTTATTTCTCATGCTCCAATAGGTTTGTCTACAAGCACCTGAAATCACACGAAATCCAAAGAGGCAACTAAATTTTAAGAGTTCTCTTCCCTTCCCAATTCCCATCACTGCTGATCATGGCTGAGGCTCCAGAAAGGAGCACTGAATGGCTCAGGAAAAGACATCAATCTCCTGCAACTTATATGGATTAGAGCTCCTTCAGTTTTTTAAAAGACAATATCAGGTTTACTAATCACAACAGTGTATTCATCAAATCAACCCCAAGGCGACTGCGAGCGCTTCATGATCTCAGTTCAAGGAGCATAATCTGGTATTTAGGGAGACCATGTTTTCCCACTGCTGAAAACCAGTCATCTTTGGAGAGGGCTCTGAGCAGCAAACTCCCCAAGTCCCTGCAAATTCTCCCGAAATGAAGACCCTGGTCTCACAGAATGGGGGAACTGAGATTCTCTGCATCAGCCTTCAACACAAAGTAGAGAAATAAAAGAGATCTACCTCATTTCTTTACTCATTTCTAGTGCTAGCACATTTGGGTGTTAATATTACATCCTTCTCAACTACTCCTAGTTTCTAGATTATGTATAAAACAACCTGTGACCTTTCTACTGAAAGAGATGGATTTATAGAGGCCTCTTCTAGAAGATGAGGTGGTGGATACCAAATCTTCAAGCATTTCCACCCCGTGCAGAAGACACCACTAGATGGAATGAGGCAATGGTGTTAATCAAAGCTAGATTAAATTTGGTTTTGAGGCTATGAGGACTCAAACTGTCAATATAGACTTTGCAGAGCATTTGCAGGAGCAAACAAGCAGTTTGTAGGTTTCTCAGATAAATCACAGCGACTGCAGGGGAGCTGCCAGCCCAGCCTCAGCTCTGCTGCAAAAATAAACCCTCTTACCTGAGCACCACCAAGATGGTGGTTTGCCCAGGCTAAAAATGTTTTCCTGAGGTGTAACTAAATCGCATTTTACCCATGGTTCCTAATCATGCCTATTCTGATGTCTAAAATGCAGCCTGACTCAGGGGCAGTGTTGTAACACGGGACCCATCTGTGCTAACAGAGCAAATCCCATTATCCGCCTCGAGTGATGACAGTGCTCTAAGGGGATTTGGTGCTACAGAAGAACCCCAAATGTTAGGAGAGAAATCAGAAAACGTTTGTGTGGACACAAGTATAGAACCAGGACACTTCATGCAAGGCAAAGATTTACTGGTGCAAGTATAAAGCCGAAAAATAGGAATTTCTGTGGATAAATTAAAATATTCATGCGTTTAGGCAAGGCCAGAGGCACTGGCAGACAGCAAAATGTGTGAGAGAAAACAAGCATCTAAAGGAAAGCTACTGAGTCAGCACCTTGGAATTATCTGATATAGGCAGAGAAGGGTTGAGTTTCCAGAACCACCACTACAGTAACCCAATAAAACAGCCCAGCCCCACCAGCTAGATGGTGACTGGGCAGCTTTGATTTCTAGGTGGATACAGACAGCCCAGTGCTGGCAAGAGCAAGGCCACGATGTGGGGACCAAAAATAAACATGGGAATCATTGCTGAATACAGAAATCAGAGGGGAGATCTTGCAGTGAGCAAATACTAAACCCATCTGTCCAGTACCACACTGGGCACAAAGGGAGCGAAGCATCAATCAGAGAAAGCACCAGGAATGATGCTACTGAAAGCTCAGCTGGGAAAGGATGTGCAATTCTGACCAGCACATAAAGCCATGGCAGGAATCGGGCAGCTCAGAGCTACCAATTCTCACAGGATCTGGGGGATGTTTTGTCTCTCCATCTCAGAACCTAAGTGGCATTTTCTGCCAACCTTTATGAGACCCTGATGCCAGCAGGAATTTTTAAGAGCAGCCAGTTAAACCTACGCGTGCCAAGAGGTGAAGGACAAGAGCAGAAAGGAACAGTATCCACCCAAGTTAAAAGGTGTCCAACACAAAGGTTGATGGAGATCTTTCTTCCATTTTATTTAGGCTCCTAGATGTATTTTCAGCAGTATTCTCATACCAAAAATGTGTGGGGCTATACATAGAGAGATGGATCACCAGAGCCAGACAGTTTTCCAGGGCCTGAACCTCCACCATATTAAATTTTACTTTTAAAAGTCACCTCAGACAGCCAAGAAAGCCAGAAATAGATCTTCCTCTATGCACTTTCCTCCTGGTTTGAGCAAGTTGTGAAGAGTTGTACGAGGGTCCACCTCTCTGATGTCCTCCCACTGACTGGCCAAGATGGAAGAACACAGACCATGGGAACCTTATTCTATGGTTTACACAGTAGATTACCTGATGATAGGATTGGGAAGAATTTTGTCAGAGACAAGGATTAGTGTCTGCATTCTGAACAGGTTATATTTTATACAAGATCCCCTCCAAATCTTCCTAAACTTTAATAAAAAAAGGAAAAAAAAGGAATTTACGTGCACATACTACTGCTGCAAGCTTCAAGTGTATTTCTTCTCAGTTTTTGAATTTTAAGGTTTAAGGTTTCTCTCAATTTATTGCTGCATTCTATTTCCAGCAAGGGCTGTGGCCTTGGAACAGCCCGAGACCTTGGAACTGATTATCTCTGCTAAGAACACTTAAATCAATTTTACCCATCCCATTTGGGGGATTTGGTTTCACCTGCGTGCTCAGCGATGGCTTCAATAATACACACAAAAATAAACAGTGGGATGCATAACTATCCAAAGGAACCACAAAATGAAGTAGGTGGAGAAGATAAGGAAGTGCTGCTTACACACAAAAGAGAGAATATGTTTGACTTAGATGATGTCAGTGGCTATTGGGATGATGGAAAGGCTGAAAGAGCTTTAAAGGAGCAAGGTGATAGTGGAAGAAAGATGCATCTCACTTGTTTCTGCTTGTGTTGGTACTTGTATTAATAATATTATCCCTGGAAGAGCACAGAGATGCCACCTAAAGCATTAAAAACAACCTCATCATTGTGCTAGGAGAAATAATTGGGTTTAAACCATAGAATCATTTAGGTTGGGAAAGACCTCCGGGATCATCCTTTGTCCAACATCCCCCCGAGCCCTAGACCATGTCTCAAAGCACCACATCTACCTGCATAGTCAAACAGAATAAAAAATAATTATATATAATCTTCCTATTATGCTTCACTGAATCACAGCATTTTGACTTACTCTCAATAAACTTTTACCAGTGTGAAGAGGTGACTGAGCTCACCTCACCTTTCTAGCAAACAGTCTGCATATACTAACAAAAATAACAGTATTGCAAGATCTGATTCTACCTCAGCTCCTATTTTCTTGGATTGCTGTGAATGTTTTAGCACAGATAGAGTTATTCTTAATAATGTGGGATAATTCACACATTATATAGGAAGTGAAACCACTTAACTCTGCAGAAGGCTTCCCTGTACCTAGTAATTCCACTCAATTTAAGAACTGTTTTGTACCCCTCCAACCCCACATTTCTCTCCAAAGAACAAGGACTTGACTGAGACACAAAGACTGAAGGGAACTGAGGATCCAAATGTGGGCTTCTACAAGCCTTTAAAATAATGCAAAAATAAAAGCCATGAATCCCAATGCTAACCCTGTACTGTCTGACCTCCTCAGCTATATGCCTCAGCTATAGCATAGCCTTGCATTAATAATGAAATCAGACAATTTTGTACCTTTTTAATAATGTATGCCAAGCCTACCTGGGGTTAGGGAGGACAGTATTCCTTTATCGATCAGGATGCATTAGCTCCAACCTGGGCATTTCTAAGCAGCTTTCATCTCCTCTGCCACTCTAAATAATTCACAACGTCATTTCAGGGGGGTTATTTTGTTTGTCTTTTTTTTTCTTATTAAATTTGTATTTTTTAATCCAAAGAAAAGCTGGCAGGCCGACAGCAAAAGGGTCAAATGTCCACCTGGCATTACTCAAAAAGTCCCAAAGAACTCATCTTGAAAAGCCCCACGAGTGAGGATACTACTAATACTCACTTTGGAGAACACCAACCTCTGCACCCACGGTATTTGTACAGCGTTACATGTATATTTAATGATTATAGTAACACCAGCAAATAACTTTTGAGTTCTTCTTAAAAGGACACATTCACATTCTAATTTCTTCAAAGTTATTTGTTCATTTTGCCTTAAGATTGGAACAGTTCATCCCTGACAATTCTCAGCGTGAAAAGAGAAGTTTTTGTGCAGGTTTCTAGGTTGAAAAGCAAATTTAAACAAGCAGGAAATGATTAGTAATTTGCACCAGAGATCTGCATTCACTCCAAAGGTGAGTTCTCGAGGAAGGTGCAGACAAACGACACTGCTTAGAGATTTACAGGCTTAGCTGGGGAATATTTTAATATTCATGAATTCCCAGCAAGGTTAGATTCTTATTTCTCCCATCTATAATTAGCGGGAGGGAGAATAAAGGATGAGAACAAACAGATGCCATGGTGATACTGGCAAATAAGAAAGAAAAAAGACAAATGGAATAAACAGCATTTTGGAGAAGTTAATTAGGAGCACTGCAGTTTCTAAGGCCTTTGAATGGTCAGTTCAAGAGATAATATTATCATAAAGGGGTTCTTGGAGGACTCTACGGATCAGCAGTCATGGATTACAGCAGATTTTAGGGAGAAAAGTTGTCCTACGTGGAACAAATTAAGCAGAGTATGTTTTCATCACTACAGGCAGGGACAAATTCCAAAGTCATACATCAGTGGATGCAAATTAATCACCTGACAATAACTAAGAGTCTCCTCTAGGACTTCTCAGATCATCAGCTAAAGTGATTTTTTGAGTGCTTCTGGAGTAAGAGAGGATTTAGCAGGATGTAAAACCATAAAACAGTAATCCAAGGAGTTATCTGATCCTATGGCTGTGCACTCAGAAGATGTGTTATTCCCTAATGCACACACACTCTCACCTAACTGGTGTTTGCTCCCATCTCTTGTACCAGTTCTGGCCAGGATGCAGCAGGACATTCAGTTTAATGCACGGGGTGCAGAGGTGACCCAAGCACCTGGTGAGACCCTGCAGAGCCTGCTCTGCTTGCTGGGCAGGCCCCATGAAGGTGCAGGTGAGATGGGCTGGGAGACCAACTTCATTGACAGTAATATTCACAGAATCATTTAGGTTGGAAAAGGCCTCCAGGATCAGCAAGTCCAACCTTTGTCCAACATCTCCCTGACCCCCAGACCATGTCCTGAAGTGCCACATCTACTCATTTCATGAACCCCTCCAGGGATGGGGACTCCACCACCTCCCCGGGCAGTCCCAGCTTAGATGCACCAGACACAATGAGCATCTCTGATTTTCTACCTGCAGCCCACATTTCCAGAGAGCAGAGAAGGAACTTTGGTCCTACAAGACATAAATATCAGCAGATAATATCCAGCTGTACTTTCAACCAAAACATGACTCATTCTCAAGTGACTCTCCAATACCACTGTTGCCCTTTTTCTGGTTTCACAGGACAAGGAAATGACTTCAATCACTTCCCCCCACTATATAATACTTGAGTAGGGTCATGTATAACTCCTCCTTCAATATGATGGAGCACTCATAAATAAGATGAAATACTCACTCTGACCATGGCATAGTGGGTTTGAATTTCCTCTCCAGTATTGATTTTGTTTTATTATGTTTTAATAAGTGAGCCCAAACTCTGAATCCTGCTTTATGGTAAATGACAGTTAATAATGTAAAATCTATCCTACGTGCATGAACTTCCCAGAGGGTCCTTCTGCAAGCAGAGACCTTGCAGGACCAAGGCTCCCACAACACATGAGCTGTCATGGGAAATATGTATTTTTTTAATTTACGTAACTTCAGAATGGTTATGGCCAATTGAAAGAGAAGAAATGGAGAGCAAAGTCCCTGAGATGTGAGCTAGAAAGTGAATGGATTTAGCACAGTGCAGAGAAGCTGCAGAGGGAACTAATAAGTAATAGAATCATAGAATCATTTAGGTGGGAAAAGACCTCAAAGACCATCCAGTCCAAACATAACCCTACTCTACCAAGTCCATCTCCACGGCTTCTAAACACACCCTGAGATGGTGATTCACCCACTGCCCTGGACAGCCTTTCAGTAAAAAAATTTTCCCTAATGCCCAACCTAAACCTCCCGTGGAACAACTTGAGGCCATTTCCTCTTGTTCTATCACTTGTCACTTCTGAGAAGAGATCAGCACCCACCTTTCTAAAACCTCCTGTCAGGGAGTTGTGCAGAGCCAGAAGGTCTTGCCTGAGCCTCCTTTGCTCCAGGCTCAACCCCCCCAGGTCCCTCAGCTGCTCCTCACCAGGTTTGTGCTCTAGACCCTTCCCCAGCTTCATTGTCCTTCTCTGGCCACGCTCCAGCCACTCAATGTCCTTGGGGTGAGGGGCCCAAAACTAAACCCAGGATTTGCAATGTGGCCTCACCCGTGCCAAGTACAGGAACATAAACCTATATTTAGTCAAAGCAAGATCACAGCACAGGACAAAGTGGGGTCCAGCAGGCACCAGCTAATGCCCAGTGCCAAGAGCCATCCTTGCCAGCATATTTGGGTTACTTAAAATATTCTCTTTAAATTACATGAAGGTCCCTTTGCTTGCACAGATCTGATGCTCTACTAGACTTATAGTTCTCTGCTTTCTTCCCGATTCTCCACTCTCTCCTTTCAAGCAAGGGAAAGCAAGTTGTGCAATCCTGCCAGGGGAGCACAGGGGAGGGAAAAAAAATGGAAGAGAAAAATGCTAGAGCCTGGAATCTGGTGAGGACACAGCAGCTTTCAGTAACTGCTTTGCTAGAGGCACAACACAAAAGGAAGTCATCATTATATACTGTAATAAAATACAATAAGCAGGAAGACTGCCTTGGATAGGAAAACCTGTGATTTGTGAGACACTGAACGAAGCAGAACATCCTCAGATGGAATCATCCTCTCAGATGCTATCTCCTCAGAAGAAACGACCCAATTATTTACCAAGAGCCATAAACACCCAATAAAAGTCAGGGTTTAGATTGGCTGTGCAGATGTTGGCTGCCAAAATAATTTTTACAAACAAGTTTGTAAATTTATTCCTCTGCTGATGGCCCAGGCAGGAGGATGGGGATCAACGTGGGGAGAGCCCAGCTAGATAAAAACCCTCCATCCTCATCCCTCACCCAGTGCCTGGCCCTTGCAGCCTGAAGATGAATGAAGTCATCATCCCTCAAGAGCTTTGCTGTCTAAAAGGAAAGCATTTAAAGAGCACAAATTAGCAGCTACAAAAACCCCCCAAACCTGTCCCTCTCTGCTGTGTCTCTATTTCAAACGCTCTCAAAAATTACCAAAGATCTTTAAAATGGATTGTAGAGGTTCCTTCTGGAAGCTCTGATTGTCTTGGTGTGATTCTTATTGGTTCATCTATTAAAGAGCAAGGGGTCTAAACTTATCAACCCTCTGGGTTTTACAGGATGAAGAAATAAGAGCAATCTGCATTGCAGAAAACAAGTGAGGCTTCCTTACAGGCACTGGGAAGATCCTCCTCCCTTCCCACATGGACATAGGGACGTCCATCCCCAGTCTTCAGATGTGCTTCATGCCATTCAGATGTCCTGAACCCCAGCTCCAAATAACCTGTGGGACCTTCACCTCAGTGATGACTCAGATTATGATTGAGGCTGTTTTCATATTAAGATGGCCAAATTAATAGTCATTTCCTTGCAATACTTAATATCAATGAAATTGGTCTTCTCACAGCCCTCTTCTGATGGGGGTAAAATTATTGTGTATATTCCAAAGACCACGGAAGCTGATTATATTGGCAAGAGGGATTTAGGAAGGGAATTCCAAATTTTGCAGCCACTCCGCTGTCTCTCATCCTACTTGTACCCCCAACAAGGTGCCGTGGAGTTCTCCACCATCTCCACGGACTTCCAAGACACTATCTGTGTTTTTCCATGTCCTTGGCTAACAGACACCAAAATTTACACCAGAAAAGATGATAAATCCACAAACAAATACAACATCAATAAATGTACATAAGAAAGTTCCAGCAGGAACTCAGGATATTGAAACATTCTCCATTAAAGTCATAAATGTGCATAATAAAGGGTTAGAAATACTGCTCCATCCACTTATTAAAAGCTGCACTGCAAAACAACTGTGAGCTCCTTCCCTGCTAGGAAAATAGCAGTTGTTTTATATTCAAGCACAGAAGGCACCCGGGGCAAGGCTGACAATGCTACTACTTGGGTTTGGCCTTTAATGCCTTAAAACAACAACAAAAAATACACTTTCAATAGTCAAAATGTAATTAAAAATGGAATTTCAGCCTGTTTGAAGTTCCCTCGCCAGGTGAAAAGCCAGTTGAGCTGCTCCACTGAAAAATACTATTTTCATTGCCAAAGAGACTTGAAAAAAACCCAAAGCCAGAATTTTTTAAAATTAAACTGTATATATTGCAAAAAGTACAGAAATGGGATCAAGCAGAAGGTGAAGCTGTTGCTATGAACTGATGATGCCACTAATTTCTCCTGTGAATTTCATTCCCAACTTTCTGTTAATTAAGAGAAACGGGTCATTATGTGCAGAAACACAGCCCAGACCCAGATAACAAATTAGGGAGAATGGTGAACAATTAAAGCAGAATCTCTGCTCCTTTCAGGCCAAAGGAACTTTTGTTCCAAGCTCAGCATAATGAGGTTTCCACCTGCAGAAACCACAGATTATGTTCTTAGCTCTGGCCTGTGCTCAGCTCCACCGAAAGAGGAAACAAAGGAAACTACCCAGAATAGAAACAACCCTTCACTCTTCTCCCATATAAGCAAAGAAAAGAATAATAAATCTTTTGAAAGACACTTCTCTGCAGGAGCTGCCCAGGAACTGGACTTGACTCCACCCCAGCAAAGCTCAACATCATTATCTCCCTGGACACCTCCATTTCCATAATCCCATGGGTGCTCTTACCAACGACACAGCCCCTACCACCCACAGAAAACAACCCTGTAGATATTTAATACTTGCTATTGCATTTGAAATTCTATTTTTATTTCACCACTTGAACACTAGTTCAATCCATCACATTAGGCAATTAGAAATCCTACATGGTACGACTGAGCTGGGAGGTTTTTTCCTCCTTACTATGATATTAAACTATTCCAGACTCTCTCTCTGTTCTTTCTTTGCATATTCACTCCATGTTTCTCTGGAGGCTTCATTAGAAATTCCATCGCATATGATTTAAGATATATATTTTTTTCCTCCAAACTCCTTGAATAAGTAATGAATAAAAGAAATTTCATCCATCTTTATTAATGAACTCGTAAATCAGGGGTTTAAGAGCTTGTATTTATTGCTCCTCTTGCATTATGGACATGGTGGAAACTACTGAGCAGTTTCCTCCTCCTGGCAATATTCTAAATAATTCAGAAAGGAATCTCAGATTGACTTTTCATCCATGTTTACGCCATTTCAAATATGTGTATATATATTTTCAGCATAATAGTATCAAAATTATGCAGTCGTTTTCCCAAATTATCCTTTTCCCAAATCACTAAATAAAAACTATATTATAATTTGGGGAACTTTTTGTATGCTGTGGCCCTCAAAATTGATGTTAAATAGAAGCATCTCAGTTACATCAGCAACTGTAACTTTCCTGGTGACACCTTTATGCTTCTCCTCTCCATAACTCTCTTTTGTGAGGGTTCAGGAGACATTTCTTGCTCTTGATGAACAACTTTATAGATGAACTTTTAACTTGTAGTTCTTGAATTTTTCCTTTAATGACTTGAGAAAGAGGGTGCAGAAGAGAATCTAACCCTGTCTCACTCCAAACACTAACAAAAGCCAAACAAGGGCAACATTGTTGAAATAATAAACATCTGGTCAGGGAACAGGAGATTTGAAATCCAAAATTCATTAGGAATTGATTTTTTAAAGATATGGGAAAGCTGAAACTGGGATTCCCCCCTGCCCTGGTACTACAGTGGGAGCAGACAGGAAAAACAAAGACCCTTGCAAATAATTAAACACTGCAGTTCAGTACCATAATTTATTGATGAAGACAAAGTCTCCTATCGCCAGGGCCCTGAACAATCTGGTTCACCATTATGACATAGCTGAGCTTTCCTTGCACCAACTAAAGATTATCTGTCTCCTTTAGCTACTGGCAACATTCATCACCTTCTCCTGGAAAACTCTGATGAGAACTTTGCAGAGCAGCCTTGTGGATTTAGCAAACACTCCTTGAGAGCCCCTTGCTGAGATCAGAGAGGAGGGTTAAGCCCTGGGTAGCTGGGCTCAGCTGAGGTCTTAAGCCATGTCACTAACTGAGCAGCATTTGATGAGCACAGGGATGCTGGGAGGCAGCACTGTAGAACCACCCTGGTGTGGACAGTGCCAGCAGAGCAGGTCTGGGCACTTCAGCAGAGGTCCAACTTCATTCCTTACTGAGCAGGGTCTGGGGTTAATTAAAGTGTAGGGAGACTACCAAAAACATCCAGCACAGAAAAAGTTGCCTGGCTTCTCAAAGGGGGGATATTTGCTCCCAGGGGGCAACGGTGCTGACAGCAGGAGTGGAAAATGCCAGGAGCAAAGTGGTTTCAAGAGAGCTTCACATTCCCTACTTGTTTTTTTTGATGTTTTATATATTTGGTTGCTAGAAATCACGTGGATCTGAGCCTTGTTTCAATGTACCAGTAGCAGAGCACTAATGGCTGCTAATAGCATTATTACAAAAATACATTATCGCTCATTTCAAGCTTTGCTTACTAGTTAAGTTGTATTTTAGCTACTTTTGTTTCCATTATTTAAATTTAGCTGTAAAGGAATCCATGTGCACCCCGCCTAATAGTAAATTAAGCAAATTAATTTTCAAATCTCAAACAACTAATATTGAAATCCAGTAAAACATTCCCTAGCCAATCATCTCAGTTCATACTTCTTATTAATGAGAATAACTTTGTTCTTTTTTGCACCACAGATAATCATTATGAGCTAAGCAGGGCTTATACATATACCCCAGTTAAATGTATTAGCATAAATATATAATAGTATTTTTAATTATTTCCTTGGTGGATAAATTTCAGCTTTAATTGCCAAATATTTCTCCATGATATAATGAACCAATATGCTCTTCCTGGGGCAAGGGAATTCTTGGAGATTCCTTCACCCTTTGCAATTGAGCATGTTCAGCCTGTTGAGCTCCAAGGAGCTCGCCCATCATCTCCTCTGCAGCTGCAAACTTCAGCCAAGCTCCAGGGCAACCTCAACAGCCCCATGTGCTACCAAGACATGGGAATGGGACAACACCTACAGCACAGACACATAAATACAGTTCATTTTTTTCTATCTGGCCATGACAACCAACTAGCAAACTGGAGACTGCATTTGGCAGATGCAAGACTATAGCTGATGTTCAGCACCTCTAAACCTTCAAACTCAACTCAGCCAATTTAAAATCCACAAATTTCCAATATTTTGTGACATGGCTTCTCAGTTTCTAGTCAATTAAGATGTTTGATATGAACAAAGGGAAAGCCTCAAAGATCAATCCTGAAGTTAAAAGGAAATAAACTCCAGATATAATGTCCTGAGTACCAGATCACCTCCTTGCATTACATGACACATGACTCGTGGAGGCTTTGCTTTGTCTGGAGAGGAGAACCAGAACAGGGACCACAGTGCCAGAAAAAAAGGTCTTTTGTAACTATGAAGTTCAGCAGAAAGACAAAAGCACAGGTTTATGTATCTCTTCAATGTTGTTTTGAAAACCACCAGGACATCGGTTATTAGCAAACAGCTGAATCACTACTGACCTCTGTTTGGTATCTCCACCTCTGAGGAGCACCTCAATCCAGAGACTTCACTGTCACCTCAGCATCCAAGAGCTGTCACATTCCTCACGATGACTCTATGGTGTGTATAATCTATACACTGCAAAATCCAGCCCTGCAGTTCCACCTGAAATGAGAAGGTGCAAAAGTAATGATGACTCAGGATGCCCAGGTAGCACAAATGTTCTATTTAACCAAGTAGACATCAAATACATGCTGAATATGGCTCCTTGTAATGAAACTTCTTTAGCTTGCAACTGCTTTCACAAGCCCTTTGAGTCTGCCTATTTATTGTATATTCTCTTCTTTTTAGGAAAGACAATTAGTCTTAAACTTGCTTCTTACCAAGCACCTACGGTCGCTTCCAAATTTGCCCTAACACCAACATCTGCATATTCTGAAGTCCCTCCAGCATGGGAAAACACAACTACACAATAGAGATGGTAGGAAACCAAGCAAACACAGCTGAGTAAGCAATACAGAGTCATTGGCTCATTTTATACATAGAAATTGAGAAAACACATGTTCCTTCCAGCGCAGTGGAGACACCTCTCTGGCTTGAGGTCAGCAGAAACAGGCACCTCTGCAGACCCTGGAGTTCTCCATCATCTTACAAGGCAAAGGAATGAGCTCAGACTTTTTTTAAAGACAGTTTTGCCTGATCTCTGGTGACAAACACCATAACTTTGAGAAGTTGGCTGCATTCCATCAAGCCAGTGGAAATGTCCACTGAGGAAGGCAGCTTTATTTTTTAAGTGACCACATCAAAGCTGCGAACGGGCACCGCTATTAAAAGCTGATCTTTCCAAATCTCAACGAGGAGCGTGGCATCGGTCCCCATCTCAGAACACTCATTTCACCCTGCATTTTTATAATAGCAGTTGAAAGGTTTAGGACCTAGCATAAAGAAAAGAAATGCAAGAGCCCCAAGATGAATTATACATGGAAAAGTTGGAGATCGCCTTGAAATTTTTATGAAACTTTCCAATGTGACCTTCCGAGGAACTGGAGAAGTTGCCCTAATAAATGTGAGCTGATTTCTCCCCTATTCCCCAGGGATCCACCAAATTGACTCCTCCACATGAAGTGTTTGTGTGTTAAACACCAAAGACTCAGGGGGTTGTGGTCATGGGGGGTTTTTTGAAGACCCTCCTCTTTTGAAACAGTTCAATATGACCTTAAATTCCCTTAAGAAGTCAACACCATCCAATTATTCCTCTTCTTGCCATCCAACATTATGTTTCCCAAGCACACCTATTTCTAAGAATCCTTAATTCCTTTTCAAATGCTGCAGTAAATATCATATCAAGCAACTTAAAACCCCCCAGAAATAGTAATAATGCTGGAGGTTTCATTCCTGCCTTCACTCCTGCTGGTTTATTGTCTGTATTTATTACATGATCTAAATTTCTGGATCTTTGCCAGCCATAAAAAGTGATTTACTGAAGCAAGGAAAGAAAGAAAAAAAGAAGATTCAACAGTTCAAGAACTTGGGCTTGTTTAATTTATTTACTTTTCTAGCAGCTTCCACTTATACTTTCATCTGGAGCCTTGAAAGAAGCACAGATTTAACACTACTATATAAAGTGAAACATTGCAAATAAATCTATTTCTTTAACTTTTGTTTCTTTGAATTTTTTTTCTCTGGGGATTTTGTTGCTGTTGGTTTTGCTTTTGAAATTTGAATTTAATTGAAAATTTGCTGAGAAGGAAAAGGGGGGGATTTTTTGGATGTATTTAATACATCACTTAAGTGTTTCATATCTTCATTTTAGGCAGGTACCTGTGAGCTTGGAGTTTTCCAGGTGCAAGAATTACATCAAAACTCCCATCAAATCTATGGATTTGCTGTTTACTTGGGTAAAATGATAAATTAAGCATCTGTTACTCTGAAGGATATAAATAATTTAAGCAGCTCCTATAAAATAAGTATAAAAGCACTATTTCAGACTAGACTAAATGCTGATAACTTGAGCATTTTAGCGTAAATATATATATATATTTGAAGGTTTGAACTTTGGGAGAAAGTTAAAGTTGTGTTATTGATTTAGAAGCTGGCACATTGATCTCTTATTATTTAAAAGGAGAAATAACTCTGCATAGGAGATAATCTACTTGTCTTAAATTCTCCGTCTCCTGCAAGAATTTCCTTGCTCATGCATAGATAGGGTCTTATCTAGTCCTCACTCAAGTCAATAGCTGGTTGCTTGCTTGTTTTTTAAACAGCAGCTGCACTAGGTATCTACAGGGAATGAAAAACTAAAAGGATTACAGTTTTGACCTGTTAAAATTGATTTATAAGAGGGATATTTTTTTCCCCCTCCTATTATGTCCAAGTGATAAATTGGGCTTTCAGTTAAGGCTGTGTGAAAAACTGATTTGTCAATTGTAGCCTGACCAAAAAAACTGGAAAATTACCCACTTCAATTAAAATAGGCAATGATTTTTTTGTGGTTTGTTCTTTCTTCACAGGCATGAACAAAAAAGAAAAAATTATTAGCGGAGTTACATGGAAGGAACTGAACTGCAGCCTGCACTACAAGAGCTGGGAACGCATCAGACACCAGGAAAACCTCTCTTTGGGCTGTGGTAGGGAGTGATTTTCACTCCAGTGTATGCTGATACAGCCAGGCTCTCAGAGGGCAAAGCAAAACATGCAGATGAGTCATTGAAACAGGAGAAAAAACCCAACCCACTGAGGAGTCCAAGGAAGGAAAATGAACAAGCATATAGACAATTTATCTGTTCTTTGGGATGGATGAAGACATTCTGCTCAGCAGCCCACGGAATGGCAAGTGACAGGACCTACTCACTGGATGCCTGAGTAGTAGACAGTGAGGAGCAGACATCTCAGCACACATCTCCTGTGTGAGTCTGGTCACCAGTGCATGAGAGCAGTCCAAAGATAATAGCAAATATTCCAGCCTGCTTTACAGAGTTACAGTTTCTGTAACAGCTGAACAGCTCAGAATTCCCTGTTATTTTAGCTGTCTGCCAACGTCACACTGAGAGGTTTCTGTCTATGTGTGTTAATGGAAAATGACTTCCAGTGCTGCCACCCAACCCATCTGAGCCCTTCCAGCCCAACACCAGGGTTACCAGAGAGGTGTGCCTGCTAATGGCTCCATGTCCAGGGGATCACTCCACCCCAGCACCCACCCGAGGGTTTGTTAGAATCACAGAATGGTTTAGGTTGGAAGGGACCTTTCAGGCTCATCTAGTCCAGCCCCTCTGCACTGAGCACCTTCAACTAGAGCAGGTTGCTCAGAGCCCCGGCCAACCTCACCTGCAATGGCTCCAGGGATGGGGCAGCCACCACCTCTCTGGGCAACCTGGCACAGGCTCTCACCACCCTGTGCTGCCAGCTCTCTGCTTCCTCAGGCCAACACCAAACAGCAACATCCCCCCAGCATACCTTCAGCTTTTCATCTTTTATTCTTTATCTGTTTGCTCTTCTCCATCTCAAACCAGCCAAGGGGGAACACAGCACTGAGACAGAGCTCAGCAAGTGACCCCAGCAGCAACCCACTTCGACTGGGCCCAAAAGAATCTCACTAGGCCCGAAAAAAATTCTCTTCCCCAGGAACTCTCTTCCAACTGACCAGCTCCTCCTTTCTTCTCCCAAACTGGTCAGTTCCTGATTGATCCAGTTCTGGCCTCGCCCACCACCCCAACCACCATCACCTGGGGGCAGTTGGGGCCTCACACAGCTGGGCCAGGTTCTGCCTCTGGGTTGGGACTCACCCACAGGCCAATCCCAGCTCGGGGCCCACAGCCCAGGCCCCAGCACTTCACACCCTCAGTAGCAACAATTTCTTCCTTCTCTCTAATCTAAATCTCCCTCTTCTAACTTAAAACCATCACCCCTTGTCCTGTCCCAACAGGCCCTGCTCAGAAGTCCATCCCCATCTCTCTGAGAAGTCCCCTGAAGTCCTGAAAGGCCTCAACAAGGTCTCTCTGGAACCTTCTCTTCTCCAGGCTGAACAAGCCCAACTCTCCCAGCCTGGCCTCCCGGCAGAGGGTTCCAGCCCTCCCATCATTGCTGGGGCCTCCTCTGGCCCCACTCCAGCAGGTCCACGTCTCTGCTGTGCTGAGGACTCCAGAGCTGGACCAGAGCAAATACCCCTTCATTAAAATGCACCAAGTAATGTTCTCACTTATTCTAAATTAAGACTAGTAAGGAGCATGAAGGCAACAAAAGATTAACAATAACAACTCCAATTTCATACCCCAAAAAAGTACTAAGCAAAGCCAGTGTTTAGCCACACAGATGAGATGCTACCAGCGACCATCAGCTCAGCCCAGGGTTGGGAGAGCCAGAGCCCTGCCAGCAGAGGACCCAGTGCTCACATTTTCACTGCCGTGGTTTCCAGCAGAACCTGGGCCCTCTTGGAATTTTAATTCATATTTGTTTGACTTCCATGGAGCTTTGAGTTCAGTAAAACTGGGATTTCGTTTGCTGCTTCCTCTTTTCTCGCCCTCTTGTGATATATTTCATTTCAATAAATATGAATAATCTGCAACGAGTTCTCTCATCTTTTAACAACAACTACTTAAGAGGCGCGTGGAGAGGATTAATTCTGAACTACTCTGAAAATGTCAAGTGCTTATTAATTATAAGTTAATTGGAGTTAGAATTACACTATGGTAAATAATAATAAATTAACATAGCTGATGGGCTAGGGAAAGAAGCAGATTTGGAACAGCATTGTCAAGATGCATGCTCTTAACAAGCCTTTTGAAGAAACAAAATCTGGCTGATGATGCTCAGTAAATTTACTTTTACAGAGTTTCTTACCTATGTGGGGAATTCACATTATTTCTTCTGACCTGTCCACTTTGATTCACTTGGTTTTCTCTGACCTATGGCTTGAAGCAAAAGGCTTCCATGACTTTTAGAAGTACAAGCTTTAGCATCCATTCATCTCAGCCTTTTAGAGAGTGCCAGATTGCTCCCGGAGGAGAAAGTATATATGGAAAACACCTTTATCCAACAGCGGGATAACAGCAGCCTGAGCATTTGTGAGGGCAGCATGTGTATAACAATCCAGGTGAGTGCTTAGAGGTGACTGGAATTGAAAAGTGAAGCCAGAATCTTTCCTCTGCAACTAAATCCCCACCTTGAAATTCAGCTCCAGGCAGGAGAGTCATCTACATGCCCAGAGCAATGCACAGTAAATGAGTCTGTATTGACACACCCAACTACTTGTAGCCAGATAGAGCCAAGTGCCAAAGATCAGATGGTGCAGAGAACTCCTTTCCTTCTTCAAACTCCTCCTCACACCTCTCCTATGTTCCCTCACCAAAGCCTTTTGTAGGTTCACCTGAAACCACCAGATTTTGTGGTGTCTGTGTAATCACGTTCATGCCAGAAAAGGACCAGACATTTAGCAAAGGGAATCTGAGGGACCTTCAGCCCAGGCAGGGATTCCAGAAGTCTCTCCTGCTCAGACCTAGAGCATGGTTTCATTTTTCCTGTTTGAAACCAAAACCTGCTTATTTTGTCTGTGAGAAAAAAGCTTTAGCACAAGAGCATGTAATGAGATGAAGGGGAGATTCAGTAACTGCCTCCCACCAACCCCAGCTTATGGCATGTCACCAGCCCCTTTTCCTCCCTCTCTATGGCCATACAAACCACAAAAACCCCAGAGCTGAAGAAACTGGGCTTCTGGTTCTACCTGGGAGGTACAACAGCATCTCTTGGGCTTTCCTATTGCTGAACCCCTGAAAGCAAAGCGGAAGGAGCTCCCCCTCCCAGCCTCAACAGATGATGCATGAGCTTTACCACCAGTAACAATTTCCCCTTTTCACACACGACTGGTTTTCCCTCCTTCCTCCCAGCACTCGTGGGGACAGTGAAGATCAAACGCAACACACACTTTCCTGACAAGAATGAAGCTGTCACTCATGGAGCTGCTTCCATCTCCAAAGCTACTTTGACCTCCCTCAATCAAGCTTGACAGTCGGTGTCCAGGGGACCACACGTCCCTCATCTGCACCCAGGGAAAGATGAAGCTCTTCCCAGCAGTTTTATGGCTGAGGAAGGGCTAAAAAGCTGGCCAAGACAGCAGCAACTGCCTCCAAGCAGCTACATCAAAGCCAAGCAGAGGTTCTCCCTACCAGGGGAGCCTCCATCCCTCCTGGCCTTGGCTCAGCTCCTGAGGATGCTGACACAGTATTTCTCTGGACTGGGCCTGAACGTTATTTCAGGGAACCTCTACTGAAAGTTTAAAGGATTTCAATTCCCCCTTGCCTTTTTAGTTTGAGCATTTCAACAGATTACAGACCCATTCTTCCCTCACTGCACCAGCACAACTGACAGCAGTAAAGATTGAAAGCCACCTATTTTCAGGGCAAAGCTAGAATAAGAAACCTTTCTTTTTCTACTAGACTTTTTCAAAAAAGGGAACACAACTGCTAGGGTTGACATCTACCACAAACTGGGATTGCACTGTTTTACCATTCCACGTGGATGTCAAAAAGGATTATACATTCCTCATTTCTGCATGATGCAGATGGAGTTTATTTCTCTTTCTAAGCGAGCTCATAGGAAATTACTTCAGACAATGGGCAACCATCATTCTGCAGAAAAATGACTTCTTTAATCCCTTTTGGCTTTTAAAATCATTAGTAAGAGAGGGGTTTTTATAGTCTTTGATGTCAGAAGTTCATACCTTAAGCTTGCCAGTAGATAAGCCTCTTAAAGGCAAAAGAAAGAACCTTTTAAATCAGAAAGGTTACCGGTATCAATATTCCAAATCATATTTTGAGACCACATGAACTAAGCAAATGTCCCGACTCAGCCCAACAGGACGTTTACATGATGAGAGGAAATGCTGTGCCCACATCTCACACATTGCTCCTAATTTGTAAAGAGATTCTGAATGAGTCCTAAAAAGTCCAGTTTGTTTAAAATATAATTAAACAGAATGGATCAATCACGTCCAAGGATTTTCTGTTCCTTTTGTTTAATTCAGGACTGCAATAGAAAGAGCCTCTCATTCTAATTCTTTCAGTTGTTAAAATAATCCCCTTGTTAGAAAGCATTACGAGTGGATTAATCCCAAGAGTCTTTCCAGGGCCAAATGAGGAGAGCTGAGGAGGAAGGGAGCAGAGTCTCACAGCAGCACAATTCCAGTCACCTCCCCGGACCTTTTCTCCAGTATCACGATGGTTTCTGTTATGTAGGACTCACATCTCCACAGTTACAGCTCCAAGGCCCATGGTCAAAGCCTGAAATTATTCTAACTCCTGTGCTGAAGAAAAGCAGAAGTCCTATCTCAAATGCTACACTGATTTCCTTGATAAAGATCTGCTTTATTTCCTAAGCATCCTATTAAAATCTGTGCCTGCTTGGTGTCATTCATGATCCAATCAGCAGAGCAAGATGACACCAACACCTATTTCCTCTGTGACACAGATAAATTATCTTGGGATTTGGGGAAGTATAAAAACAACTGTTTACCAAAGCACAAGTGATGCTGTAGATTCTGCTTTATATATTACTGCATAATGCACAGTGTGAGATCAAAGGCAACTCATGAGAAATAACCAGAAGCCATTTAACCAAAAGGCTACAGATATTATCTTCTCAAACAATATATTAAAACCTGATAATGTTCTTTTAAAAGCATATGCAGTAACCTGGGAGAACCTTTACTGACACCTCACAGCAGAGACAGGCAGCTGCAGCCTGATTTCATTTCTGGACATCAGCTTTCCAAGGTAGGAGGAGGGGAAAATCATTATGCAGCTGCCTTCCCAGTTCATCTGTCTCCAGCTTGGAAAGAAATGCCAGTAATATGTCAGTGTATTAATTGATTGGTGCTTCATAACTTGCCCCAAACCCTCTGTTCACTACCTTCATTATTGTAGCTGCATAATTAGGGGCTGTACAAGGCAGCTGAAAGCACCCAGAGGTGGGTATGTCACATGGAGACAAGGTGGAGGAGGACCTGGTGACATCAGGATTTTTCATTCCGAGGGGAAAAGAGGAAAAAAAAAAATCTGGATGTAATGATATATGAAATAATCTATTTGTCAGGAATTCAGCCCAGCCTTCTGAGCATACATGGCCCAGTTTTTATTCAGAAGAAGCTGATGGACTTGAATTCTAATAGTGTTTATAAATCTTCATCATTGAGCAGGACCTGTCGTAGAAAGCTGCTCAAAGCAGAGTCCCCAACCCACAGAGCAGCTGATCCTTTATGGATGAGACAGGACCCACCAGGTCCTGCAGAGAGGATTGCAGGAGAGAAGATTTAGATTAGAAATTAGGGAGAAGTTCTTCACTGTGAGGGTGGTGAGACACTGGCCCAGGCTGCCCAGGGAAGCTGTGGATGCTCCATCCCTGGAGGTGTTCAAGGACACTTCCAAAGACTGGTCCCTAACTTGGACTTCTACCATCGAAACTCCTCAGGTTCACAGGGTCTGTTGGTAAAAGACACTTAAAGGCATTTTTTAAATGATTCAGGGGAGTGTTGTAGTTGTAGCTTAAACTAGCACAAAAATTGGCCAAGTGCTGTAATATTTTATACTTCTCCAAACCTTTTTGTGTTTAGCTTCAAAACTCACAACTTAGAAAAGTTGGTAAGAATCACTTTTTCTCCATTATTATAGAAAAAAGACACAACTGTTCTTATAGTTTCGCGACATAAGACACTAGAGGTCTAAATTCTATTCTGGATACCTTTTTTTCCCCTATTTTTAACTTGATTCCACTAAGCTTGGGAAAACATCCATCTTTACAGGCATTCAAAAAAAAAAAATAGTACCAAGATAGTTCCCTAAGCTTAAAAGCAGCACCAAAAATCAATACTATGCAAACAAATCCTCCCAGTAAAACAACTCTGCAGTGCTCTTGGAAAACAACAGAGAAGTTATTCTAGCTAAAAAGAATCCTGCTGCACAAGGGGGGAAGGGGCTGGGGAGCAGGGGAGTCTTGGGGAGGGCAAGCAGGGCTTGGTGGTTGGATCTTCAAGTGTCCAAGAACAGGGTTGTCCATCATTGAGCAAGAGGAAAGAGCAGGAGGAGGCTTCTGGTTCAGATTATGCAGCACAAATTGAGGCAGGGAAGGTAGATGGAATAAGAAAGGCTAAAGAAAGTTCTTATTCATAGAAAAATATCCATTTTGCTGTACATGTGTCCAGCAGAACAAAGAGGCTGTTACAAAACCAGTCTGGTGCCTTAGGAGCGAGCAGAGAGGAAACACTGACTCAGAAGGAAGATTCCATCCCTCCCTGACCTGCTGCAAGAACACCAGGATCCCCACAGCCTTATTTTAATCAGTGTTTCTTTTCACTGGTCTCTCAAGCAAAATTACAGCATCACTTTGCTCTTCCTGAGCTGACAACACCCTGAGTTCTACAACTGGTGGTGTTACATTCATGCCTGGGAAAAAAAACACTTTCCTCATTAGTGCTTTTTGTTTGAAGTGACTAATCCCATTCATCTTCCCCATCTGTTGGAGGATTTCTCTCAACACCAGAGGCACTGGCTCATCAGTTGGAGCTTTGCTCCAGAGCTGGGCTGGAGAAGCTTCTTGTGTCTGCTACAAGGTGGGGGTGATGACATTAAACTCACTGCCTTGTAGAGACTAAGCCCAGGGCTTGACAAACCTCCTACAGTAGCCAACACCTCAGCCTCACAGGCACAACTTCAGATTTGGAAATTCAGCTACAAAACAAGGATATCCTTCCACAATACATTTGCAAGTAAAAATAAAACAGATAAACAGCATCCATAGGGTACAATTCCCTGTATAAACCAAGCTGGTTTTGAAGACCACCCAACAGTGTCTTTCAAACCCCCCATTTTTCTCTGTACACCCCTCAAAGACCTCTTCTATTTTGCCACTTCTGAGGAAAATACATCTCCAACACTTATTTGCTCCCCCAAACACAAACCCAAGGATTCTTTGCATCATATATGTCCTCAAACAGCCCCGTGATTACCCACGTAACACATCAATGCCTGTTTGTAACTCCTCCTGAAGCCAACCACTCTTACACAAAAGCTGATGCCTTGTTCCATGGATATTTACTGGGGATATTACAGCAGCTGCATGGAGTTTAAAAAAAAAAGACTCAATGGAGATGATGTAACTATTTAGATGAAGAAAAACTGCTGAGGTGGGAGTTTCTGGATTGTTTGGGGTTTTTTTTTTGCTTAGGCAAATGCTTTTTAGGGGAAGATAAGGGTTTCTTGAGGTCACTGCATCACAACTGCCATTTCCAACAGCAAAATATCTCCATCCCTAGAGCTCCTCTAAATCCTACCTGGGCCACGGAGCTTCAGAAAAGGTTTGGGTTCTTTTTTGGATGAATTAAATGTATCTCACTGTGATATTTCTGAGTTAAAAATAGTTTAGATTCTCCACACAGCCCAGAGCTCTGGGCAGTAGTTTCCCTCCTGCTCCCGGCACCACCCACCACCTTGTCCTGCTACTCTTTCTCTGCTTCATCAGGGAGGAGGAAGAGGAGGAGAGTGGGATGCAAACCCCCTGTCAGAACCTTACCATGCTCCCTGGCTCCCCATCTTCTCCCCTTTAGATAAAGGAAGAAGGATTGCAAATAAAATAAGGAATATCTGCATCAACTGTTTCTGAGAAAACAAAGTTACTTTATTAACTAGTAAGATTTTATCTGCATCTAATACATTTTTTTTCCCTTTGGTAAATCAACACATACTAAAGTAATAGTTTTGCAACTGAGAACATTTTACATTCCTCATCTTAGTGTTCTTGAGTTGCATTTGTGGAGCTCTGAGTTTGTATTTTTTTTTAAGCCCTTTTCTGTAACTGCAGGACTGGCTAAGCCAGAGTAGATTTACCAGTTTCACTTCATAGAATCATCAAATCATTTAGGTTGGAAAAGACCTTTAAGATCATCGAGATCCACTGCTAAACCATGTCCCTAAAGGCATAGTAGTAGCTGGATTACTCTTTTGTTTTAATATCAGTGGTTTTTTGAGCTGGACTAAAAATTTTAGGATTTGACACACACTCTTTTTTCCATTCTTTGGAAAACTAAAAAGGTAGCACAAGGACTTTTCACTACTGCTTGTTTGGGGTTTTTTTTGTGAATGAATCACTGAAAATCTTTAATTTTAGGGAGGGATTTACCTGAACAGAACAGATCTGACTGGTTTCTATTTATTTGAGGAATTTATAGCACTAGTTTTGCACTTCCTCTGAACTACAGGTAGTTTTTAGATGGCATTTAAGAGATCATCCCATGAGACATTCTGGAAGACACAGCTCTGTAGTCAGCTGTGAAACAAGAAGCCTCATTTAACCACTCCATACACATAATAGTGCAAAAGTATCCAACAAAAGCAAGAAGAGTATGGGAAAGAGTCAGACAAGCAGCCAAAGTTTTAAGAGATAACATCATTTGATTGCCATAAAGCACCTAACGTGTGGTTTGTTCAAAGGAGGATGAAGGAAGAAGCTTCCTCCTCAGGTAAGATGACATGAAGTATGACCTGACCTACAGGTTATGGAATCACAAAGAGATGCTGCATCTCTTGCCTGGTCATCTGCCAACCTCCAAACACATCTTTACTGACACCTTCACCCCACTCCAAGTGATGAAAGCATTAAGTGAGCAGGTTCTTTGTGCCTGCGCTTCCCTGGTCCTTTCCCTTTCTAAAATACCTTCTATAAACAAACTGAAATATGCATGAAGTTCACGAGCAGGTTTTTTTGGTCAGGTTGGGTGGGGAGGGTGTAAAATTATGGGTTTTGGCTGTTCAAATATGCTCAAGGAGAAGGAAGTTGATGCAAAGGAGGACGAGCAGCTGACTCAGCATTTATGTCCTCATTCATGTGAAACCTACAACAAGACCTAAGGAAAAAAACCACCTAGATTGAGATGTAATTCAGGGGCAAGAGTTTAAATACTCTGGTGATTGAAGCACTTATCCCTGAGCACCTTTGTTCTACACTGGGTGTAGATCTCTAGCTGGGGTCCTGACAGTGACCCCATCACTGCCAAACTCACTCACTGCTGGGCAACCAGAGAATTCAGCCAGGATTTCACTCTTCAGGGTATGACTTCTCCATCCCACCTGAATAATTCAGATTGTGTCTGAAAGAGCAACTAAGAAAAGCTGCATCTGAAAGGCTGAGTAAATGGGATTTACCTCTTCAGCGGGAAAACCTTTTTTTCCAGCTACACAAACTTAGCAGAAAGCTTTAATAGCAATTAGAAGGGAGACACTGCTCTGTTCTGGACAGGAATTTTAGGTACCTGGGAGTTTGAAATATTAAGGTCACCCTAAAACCAGGCAAGAAGTCTTCATAACAGTCTTTAAAGTCCCTGGATGAGGGAACAACTTTCAGAATGCTACAGAAAGGAGAATTCTCTCCCTTTTTATCCTTAACTTGCCTTAGCTCTACTCAATTACACTAAATAAAAATACACATCCAAGGATTATATAAACCAGACATCCTAAAACAATATAGTTGAGCAGGCAAAGGCACATATTTGTAGCTTACTGGAACTCAAATGGAAAAAGGTCTAAACTGAATAACCAATGAAATGTTCTTGGTTTATTTAACTTGCAGGATAAGGTTTTTAGTGGCAGAGAGCTGCACAATTTCTGTGCTCATTACATCAGCTCTGGAAACACGAGCTGAGGTCAAAACCCCAAGACACACTCTGGATGATATTCAAAAGATCACTTGGTATTGACCAAAGTACATTAAACACAAAGGAAAAAGAAACTCAGCTTAATACACCTCCTCTCAGGTTCTCACCAGGATTAGTTCTTCTGTATGCTCCAAATTTACCACCCCGTGGCTTTGTTTGTAATACAAAGCAAATGGTATGAGAAACTGGGTAACATTTCAAACCCAGTAATTTAGTCATGCTCTGTGCTTTCTTAATCACCTACACAGCAGAACTCAAGGGCAAAATGTCAGCTGGCTCTTAGGGAGTTAACACTCAACTCACTGCATATATAATAATTCCCAGTGTCACGGGGTGCAGAGCTGCTCCTCTCCTGCTGAGGTGGACACAACCTGGGACACAGATGCTGATTCCTCCCCAGATCCTCTATTTGACTAAGTGAGGACCTAAGTTAAATACAACCTTAATTTAATGCTCCTAATCAAGCTCGACAGTTATGTACAAAAACTGTTGCTAGTTATTGGGTAGGTGTAAATAGGAACTGAGGGACAGAGCTACAGGGAATCACAGAATCATTTAGGTTGGAAAAGACCTCTAGGATCATCACGTCCAATACCTCCCTGACCCCTAGACCATGTCCTGAAGCAGAGAAGACCTGACACGTGCTGGGTTGCTTTTCCTACACAAGCTGCAGATGCTGTTGATGAGCATGAGAAGGTGTCTATGGGTGAGATGAAGGATGATTGATTAATAAATCATGTGTCTTTAAACCCATATATTTCCACATTATAACAAGATCCCACCCCCTAAGGAGGAATTAAAGCACGTTGCAAATCCAGAAGATCTGATCAGCTGTTTTTTCTTACCAGTAGCAGCATAAGTCACAATCTAAGTGCCAGCCAAAGGTGACACATGCTGTGAATCACTATTACCACAACAAAAGCATCATTACGTTTTTCCTTGGTTTTGTCACCAGTATGACATAGATGGAGACAGGAGGAGACACTGATGGACAAACGAGGTGCTTTGAACTTTCAAAAATACTTCTCTTTCCTTCTCGTAAATTAAGATTTTCTCCTTGTGTTGTCACAATACCTTCAAGTCCTGGAATATTATGCTACACCCATACAAAAACATGATACTGCTGTATTTTTGTCAGCAAAAAGAATATGCCCTCAGTTCTTTCACATTTCTTAATGGTAACAGTCATCTTCACGAGGCCAAACCAAAGAATCAGACCAAATAACTCCTACCACAGACAATTATTAAGTTGCTACAAGCCTGGGAAAGCAAAGAGACAACACAGAGATATGCAGAATATCTTTGAATATTTAGAAATTGAATAAAGAGATTTGGAATCTTTCATCCATAATCATGTCTCCCATGAAAGTCAAGGGAATCTCTTCAAAGGTGACCCAGCGTGGTGCTTTAGGCAGCTACTTGCACAAGAATGATAGTAAAAATCCATCATAGCAATGGTGTTTTGTCATACAATATTTGAAGCTTGCCCTTGTTCCTGGACAGGCTTTGCTCTGGTAGCTGCTCTTTCAAGTACATGGACTTTAACAACTCACCAAGGTCAACTTTGATAAGTCATCATAACATTAAAACGATGCCTAAAAATCCCTTATAAAGGTGGTTATTCAAAAAGAAAGCTGAGATATTCCTGGTTTGGTTATAGATGTAAAACTCTTGCAACTCTGTATCAGAAGTTCTGTCAATATTTACATTTATAATGGCTCCTTCCAACCTTCCTGGCAACTTTCATTCCATTTCTAGACCAGTTGATTAAACCACACCGATAAAGAGACATTTTCTTATTTAAGACCTAGTTCAAGACTTGACTTTGTGCATGTAAAAATCTTTGTGCAGGCTTGACTGAGTTGCAACCAGAGCTCATCCTGCTGACAAGTGGATTAGATCTGTCATAAGGTTTAAATTATGTTTGCTGCACAAATCCTGGAGACTTGGTGGGTGCTGAGGGACATGGTTTAGTGGTGGACTTGGCAGTGCTGGCCTAACAGGTGGACTCCATGGTCTTAAGGGTCTTTTCCAACCTAAATGATTCTATGATTATCACCCTAATGTATCTTGGCAGCCAACATTGCAAAGAAAAAGCCATCAGAAGTCCCTCAAGCCAGGATAAGTTGATCTCTCCAGAATAAAACATGCCCCTTGTATTTCCCAAGACATTTAACAACATGGCCAGATCCCAAAGGGTTGGGTTAAACATGAAGATACACTCTCTTCCAGTTCAACACATCTTGTTTATGCTTTGGGAAGGAAAAGCAATACACATATGGGTCATTTTCCTCCCTGTTATGTTCACAGCAGAAAAAGATTCACGCATGGCTTGATCTGCAATGTGAAGTGGGAGCATCAACACCCACTTGAAGCCTTTCTCCCAGGTTTCTAAGTTCCCCTGTCCTGTCATAACAATCCATTTATTTAGATTTCTTTAATCCAGAGCTTCAGCAAACCAGGGGAAACGTGGCTGCTCTATTCCCCACAGGAACCTGCCTGGAGCCGTGGCTGACACATCCTGGTTTCTACCTTTCAGCAGCTCACAACCCTCAGCAAGTCCAATCAAACCTCATGTCTCCAAGGACCAGCCTCCTCAGAGGCTGCAGGTTTCTGAGCCCAGGGATGAAGCCATCTCCTTTGTAAAGCACAGATGCTGGATTACACCAAAGAGCAGCCAGTAGTACCTGGGCAGTGGATTTTCAACTTGTATTTCCAACTCCTTCCCTACACAGCCTGAGCTGCAAACATTCACACACACTCTACTCACTGCAGCAGCACAGGGAACACTGGTAAAGCAAAGCAGGAGCTCAAGGAAGAAGAGATGATGCCCTCTTCTAGTCCTCTCAATGCTTTTCTTATCATCTGGGCTGCATCAGAAGAACTGTGGCCAGCAGATCAAGAGAGGTGATTCTGCCCCTCTACTCTGCCCTGGGGAGACCTCACCTGGAGCTCTGCGTCCAGTTCTGGAGCCCCCAGCACAAGAAGGATGGGGACATATTGGAGCATGTCCAGAGGAGGGCCACAACAATGATCAGAGGAATGGAGCATCTCTGGTATGAAGACAGGCTGAGAGAGTTGGGGCTGTTCAGCCTGGAGAAGAGAAGGCTCTGGGGGGACCTTAGAGTGACCTTCCAGGACCTGAAGGGGGCTACGTAAAGGCGGGGGAAGGTCTGTTCAAAAGGGTTTGTAACGATAGGACCAGGAGTGATGGTTTTAAGCTGGGAAAGGAGAGATTTAGGCTGGATATTAGAAAAAAGTTCTTTAATATGAGGGTGATAGATGAGTGGAATGGGCTGCCCAGGGAGGTGGTGGAGGCCCCATCCCTGGAGTCATTCAGGGTCAGGCTTGATGGGGCTCTGAGCAGCCTGCCCTAGGTAGAGATGTCCCTGCTGGTGTAGGGAGGTTGGACCAGATGACCTCTAGAGGTCCCTTCCAGCCTCAAACATTCTATGATTCTATGATCTCAGACAAGAAAAACCCTCCAAACTTTTCAGCAATAGGGCACTGGGGAAAGGTTTCCAAATCATCACAACACTGACTTTGAAATCAATCACTCCATCCAATTAATTTGCTATCTCCAAACTTGAAACAAGTCCAAGTGGAAGGGGAGAGAGTCAGAGTTTTGTTACTATTTTCTATAAACATACAAAGAGTCTGATATCCTACCAAAGTCAGGGAGTTCCGCTGTGGGAACTTCAAAGGGGAGTAAATCCCCATACACAGAGATTACAACAGCTTTGATGTGCCCCAAATAATCTGCATCTTTTCCTACAAGTTTAAAAGAATATGGTTTAGAGAAGAGGCATCCTTTAACAAACTGCAATCTTCAAACCCCTTGATTGTGTATTTGTTATGGAAATCATATGGTAATAATTTGATACTTAAAATATTATTATTATTGTCAGGGCCAGAGAAGTGAAAACAGAATTTAACAAAAACCCTCAGAGACTGAACTGATAAATACTCCAGTTAATTGGGCCAACTCATCTTTTGTGACCATTAACCTCTGGTTGCAAAATTCATTCCAGATGGGTACAGCCTGACAATTACATGAAGAAGATGCTAATGGAAATATCCAAATACAAAGCAGAGCTTTACAAACCTGCTGATATAGGGCCTTGCATGATGTACTGATATTTTCCACCTGAATTTATTGGTATTTTCCACCCGTTTGTCACATGGGTTGTTTTTACTTTTCAGCAAGAAAACCTTGGTGAAATAAAACGTGTCCACCTGCCTGTGTTGATGGATTCTTTTCATTTATCCTGTCAGAAAATGCAGGGAACTTTCAGAACTGAAACCCAAGAAGGTGTTACCAGATGTCATGTATTTAACCACAGGGGAGCTTGCATTAAAATATTGTCTTTTTCCTCTTTTTTCAGGGCAACACTCCCAAGAGTTGTCACATGCAACAACTGTAAACACACCCCTTGGAGACTATTCTGAAGAGAAAAGCAGGTTGTGCTGCTCCCCCTCTTCAGGCTCAGGCACTAGGAGCCTCTAGTGATTTATTCTGAGAATTAAAACACTTATTTCCTATGATGAAGTTACCTCCCTACTCTTACAACAAGCATGACCACTTTACATTGACCATTAGACTTTTAAAGTGGAGAGAGAGTAAAACCAGCTGCCTAACTCAGCAATTAAAAGCTTGAAAATACAGAAATAGCGTTACCACTGTTGTGGCAGCTGCCTGCTACAGCATCACAAATTATTTTAAATAAATATTATGAAAAGGTTCATAGCAGACACATTAAAACATTACAATGAGCAGAGAAGAAGTGACAAGATGAACACATTTTTTTTTCAAGCTGCTCTAAGGCAGAGCTGCTCATCTATTTTTTATGGAATAGACTCAAACTTAATAGCTGTGTTTTAAACAAATTAATTTCCCAGAATGTGACACTAATAAAGCATCTCACAAAACAGGATCCAACTTCAGGATTTTTTTTTTTTCCCCCCTCTTAATTTTTTATCGCATGAATCTGATTCAACTTCAGGATTAGTTTTTTTTAACTCTTAATTTTTTTTGTCTCATGCATCTAATACAAGCCTAATTAAGAAGTGCAATAATCCCTTAATATCCCATCCTGGTCACTGAAATTCCACTGGATTTTCTTTAAAAGGTAATGGTTTCGTTGGGTTGAGCCACGTTGATATAGAGGAGACAAGCAAAGCCCTGCATGCACTTGAAGTGCAGCAAAAGAAACCCCAGAAGAGCTGCAGAAATCCAGTTATCCACTCAAGTTAGATCCCAAAACACTCATTTCAAGCTTTCTATAGGAAGCTGCTTTGAACAAACCAGGGATCTTGATTTTAATCTGTCAGATCACGATCCTGATTAGCCCATCAAAGTGAGGATTCTGTGCTCTACCTTCAAAAATCAGGTTTCCAGTCTGCATTTGTATTTAATGCCAGCATCCCTTTAATGCCACAGGAACAGCCCCATTTTAACCAATCCCTGACACGTCTTTATCATGTTTAAAACGTCACTTTAATGTTTTATTAGGTCTTATTTTTTTCCTACCAGTAGGTAGGATTGCTTTTCTTTTGACTGGCAGAACCACCACATTGCACTTGGCTGCAAAACCTGCAGAACAAATTCTACCTGGTGGTTTGGGTTTGCTTTGGAAGCAGCAGCATTTTCCCCTCATGATCAATTCCCACGTCTGAAGAAATCCCTGAGCTTTCCACGATGAGACTCCAGTAGGATTTTATACCTCCCAAATAGAATGTCTCTTCCATGTCCCTCAGCATTACTTGCATTACAACAACAAAACCCCAGGGAATTCCTGCATCCTCCTCCTCCTGTCTTCCAAAGAACACAGGAGAAAACTCAAGAACAAGAAAAAGATCAAGGTCACCTGCCACATGCTGTTATTTGTGTTAATGAAATCCCATTAATGCTGATTCCTTCCTGCTTTTCTCAGCTTCCTCCAACTCACCCTCTTCATCAATAAATAAAACCAAGCAGTCAATCCAAAGGTTCATTTCATTTTCCTAAACGGCCTCTTTCCTTTGGCAGTGTTTGAGCTCAGACTGGGATGAAGCACCTTGAACTGCCTCTTCCTAAGGACAGTGCTTCCCCACCACGAGGAAATCTTCCCTTTTACAAGTGAACTCCAGAGTGTCTGTAAAGGGCTGATTTTCCCCCAAAGACAGACCAAGAGGTCAAAGTTATTTTGCTGTGACAAACTGACCAGTGAATACCCAAATTAAAAGACCTTTTCCCAGTGCTCAAAAACCTGCCAAGAGTCCATAACTATCTTGCTAATAAAAAGCACTTTCCTTCTTTCCCACCCTCCTGCTGCTCCCCACTTGAGCATTACTCCAGAGATCTTATATTTGCTCCAGCCCCCAGAGCCCCAGATGTCTCTGGTGAACATTTCAGAGCACATAAGCAGTGAAATTACAGCTCATTTCCTTCCCTTGTTTCCACCTCATGGCTCCCTGACACTGGCAATTCAGTCTCTGGCCACTTCCTCCTCCTTTTATCCTCAGACCAGTACCAAGTGTCCTGACATCTTAGGAGCAATAAACTTCCTTCCCAAATTTGTGAAGAGCAGCTCAAAAGGCAATTACTCCTAGAACTGCATTTGGCTACCTACTTATTTTCTTCCCTGCTGAGCTGCTTCCACTTGAAAATCTGCATCTTTCATCCTAAAGCTCATTATTTATGTTCAGTGGTGCCCAGTGACAGGACAAGGGGCATAAACCAGAACCCAGGAGGTTCCATCTGAGCAGGAGGAGAACTTTGTTTGGTGTGAGCGTGTTGGAGCCTGGCCCAGGCTGCCCAGAGAGGTTGTGGAGTCTCCTGCTCTGCAGAGATTCCAAAGGGGCCTGGACATGATCCTGGGCCCCCTGCTCTGGGGGAGGACCAGATGATCTCCAGAGGTCCCCTCTCACCCCACCATGCTGGGATTCTGTGAGCTAACCAAGAACTTCAACTCCTTCCCATAATCATCAGCCACGTGACTATCATACAACCCTGTGGTATCTTGCAACATGCAGGTAAACTATGGAAGGGACTCACCAGCTGGCACTTCTCTGGGGTCTCTTTTAGAAAGCTTTGGCTCCACCAGAAATGCCCTGTTAGGGATTTATTACTGGCTGTTTGGGGAATCACAGCTTTGAAGATAATCCTCTCCCTGAGCCTCTCAGCGCTGGAGCCTTCACAACTCAGATGTCAAGATAGAAAGTTTATTGCTCCTTGAAATATCCTTAATGGATTCCTCTCTCACCCACTAAATCAACCTTTCATCTTTCTTTAGACCCCCCACCCCCTCCAAAACACTGTCAAATGTGGCCAGACACAGACATTTCAATAGTTTGGGGTCATTTTTATTTTTAGATCCTCTTTCCTATCCTGATCTCATTTCTGTTTCAAATATTATTATTATCATTCACCTTTGAAAATTCAGATTCAGTGATGCCTTTTGATGCTTGTCTTCAGAAAGACAGACAAACTGGAGGGTTTGAAGCAATCTCTACCTTCTCTGAAGAAATGTCACTATTTTTAAAGTTCTGACTCTTTCCTTTGCCAACTTGTTCATGGCCATAAAATAAAATCTCTTCTAAGCTCTTTCTTTGCCTTGCATACTGTAGCTTTATATTTCCTACCATCTGGCCTACTAGTTACTCTCCACCTATGCCAGATTTCTACTCCTCTCCTGTCCCTGGATGATGGGTTTGGATTAAAATTGCCATAAAACCTGCCAGATGCATAAAAACAAATAGAAGAGGCTGGCAGGGGGGGGCAGAAGCCCCAGAAGATTTTTTTTTTTAATAGTTTTAGAGGTTGTTTCTTTACAGAGATTGACTTGAAACAAGACCATGAGGTATCCTCCAAGGGTTACAGGCTGATTGAAATTTTGTGGCTTACACCCCAAATTTCATTTTCTTGATTATTTGAGAAGATCACATTTCTTAATGTTTATTTGCCCAACAACTCTACGAGATTACCAGGGAAATACTAACAAACTTATTTACAGCTTTGTGTGAAAACCCACTACAAAACTGCTATTCAAATAGAATAGGAAGAGGCTGTCACTTCAGATCTGTATTTTTACATTACTTCTCTTTTTCAAACAAGAAATTGCTTCTCCTTCTCAAACAATTTTGCTTAGTTATCTCCTCCAACAACCAGCCAACAATAAAAGGGAAAAGGGAACACAGCAACCAGCTTGCAGCTCTGAAATAACACTGACCCACTTCATCAGCTCTGGCTATTGCAGCTTTAGACACTTCTTTTCTGCTACCCTTCATTTAAATGTTCTAATTCATCTCTCATCTCCTCTCTCTCTCCTGAGATGCTGGCTGATCTCACTCCCAGAAGGACATTGAGGGGCTGGAGTGTGTCCAGAGAAGGGCAACAAAGCTGGGGAAGGGTCTGGAGCACAAGTGTGGTGAGGAGAAGCTGAGGGAGTTGGGGGGGTTGAGCCTGGAGCAAAGGAGGCTCAGAGCAGTGGTGGAGTCCCCATCCCTGGAAGGGTTTCCAAGCTGTGGAGATGTGGTGCTGAGGGACATGGGTTAGTGGGGCTGGGTTAATGGTTGGACTCAATGATCTTAAAGGTTATTTCCAACCTAAATGATTCCATGATTAATCTGATCAATCATTAATATTCTTCCTTGGACTGTTCCTTATGTAAACACATCACCTGATTCCACCCATCAGAATGAAGATGAGTGACATTCATTTTCTTTGTACACTGCCTCATAATAGAAATGCTTTTTCTCCAGGCATAAGCTGTCAGCTTGCTGAATATTTGAAGCTATCAGAAGGAGACAAGACTTGCAAAATCTTTTTCTGAGAGTGTTTGGAAGGAGAGAAAATTGTGCCCTGCTCTGGTCAGGCGAGTATCTTGTGAGCTGGCTAATGCTGCTTTTGCTATCTCTATTAGCTTTCCAACTCCCATGTAAAACACTAAAAAACCCTAATTTGATCTCTTGCCAGTTTTCCAATTCTAACAGAAAATAGTTATTGTCAGAGCAAACTAAACCTTCCATGCTGAAAAGCTGCAAAGCTGGTTAATCCATGAGCTACAACTTGTTCTTTGACTGAAGAAGTTCATAGTATGACCCCTACCAACATTAATATTGCTGGAAAGGACACTGAGAAGTATTAAACAAAAGACTTTTTGGCAATGTGGAAACAGAGCCTCTATGACTGTCAATTACACTGTTCTTAAAATCTAAATAATCTGTAGCATATATTTTCTAAAGAGAACATTCCCTGGAATGATGCAAGTGGAAGTTTCTGAAAAGTCTTCTTGGCAACACATCATCTTCTCTAAGATGACCCTCCAGATACTTCTGCTCTGCTCTCTTTTCCTGCACTACATCTCTTCTTAATGCTTTTAATTGTTACCTTTCCCTTCCAGACACAAGGTCCCTTCCACTTCTCTTCCAGATAGACCTGTCCTTTTGAAAAAGGTGGAGAAATCTTCAAGACATGACAGTTCAGCAACTCAATAACTCCCCCAGCTGCCCAGCCTTCCCTCTGCCCCTCCTTGCTCAGCCACACTGGAAATGGAGTCCCCCCAGGAACACGTCAAGCAAGAGCAAGTGGAATTAGCACTGAAAATAGGCAGGAGTAGTTTAGTATCCAAGACTGTAGGAACAGATTTTCCACAATATGAACAATAAAGCCACAGACCTTCTGCAGATAAATCAGCAGTTGAGTGGTGCTCACTTTACAGAGGTTTGAAGGGTGCCTGGGTCACTTATCAATAGGGTTTCTCCAAACCTTTGATCAGATGATCACTTGGACTGCTCAAATAGGAGCAAACTCTAATCTGTCAAGGTGGGGTTTGATTATTGCCTACTAATTATTTATGGAAAGGTCTATCAGCAGTCAGGACAGAAGTGGGCAGTGACAGACCTCGTCTTGGCAGCTTTTTGGTTGTTTTAAACCCCCTTCATGATGCCAATGAAAAAAAAAAAAGTGCATGTGCACTTCATCTTCTAAATCTGATGCTTTTTCATCACAGATATTAGAAACTGTCCCAGCTGTGAAGGACTGAAAAGACAAGAGGATTTTGTTCTGCTAAACACTACAGCTCCCACATCACCCACCCTCTCCTCAGAGTCAACGTCGCTGTAACTAAAAATCCCCTGGAAAGACCTGAATTTCTTGACTTGCCTCCTGTTGCTGAGGAAAGGATTAATCCAGTAACAGAGGGTAAGTGACTCTGAATTCAGGACTCAGGGGGGGTAAAGAGAGAGAGCTGCAGAGCAGCACAACCATAGAAACCTTAGACTAGAGAGAAGGAAGAAATTTTTGACTCAGGGTGGAGAGACCTTGGCCCAGGTTGTCCAGAGAGGCATCAGAAACACGAGCTGAAAACTGACAACACAGGGAAAGCCTTTCCCAGACCCCTTCACCAGCTTAGATTTGTGCCATTAGAATACTGAAGAATTTTTGTGCATGGTATTTTTAAAATCTATATTCCACAAGGGCTACAAATAGGGGGAGGGGGAAATGTTTTGACATATACCACTCAAGTGTGAAAGTAACCTTTGGCTTTAACGCTTTATTCAGGAACTGTCCTGGTGGTTTTAATTAGCTAATGCTTCACTAAGATCTGCAGGCCCCCAAAGAACAGAACAGCCCCATAAAATGCCTGTTTTAATTTCTCTGGTTTTAGTGCAGCACACAATCTCCCCTCGTACATCCCAACTCTCATTAGCAGGGCTAATTGCTGGATCTGTATGAGTCGTAGGTACAGTCACTATAATAAGTATATTCAGGGTATTTCTAAGTACATTAATGGCCCTACAGAATTTATGAAGGAAAACAGGAATGCCATGGAATCCTCATGGGAGTGGCAAAGGGAAAAAAAAAAAGCTATTCTTATGAAAACAGCATATTCTCCAATGCACCAGGTGATCTCCATGCTTATGAAACTTGTGTTACATAAAAATCTGTTCACTTAAAAAAAAAAAAAAAAAGAGAAAGAAAGAACACAACAACCCTCCTCAAACAACTGGTACAACACTAAAACCACTGGCATGAAAGCGAGCAAAAAATTCATTTCACAATCTTTAAACCACATCAACAATATTATTTCCTGAGACTATGAATTCCAAACCCTATTAAAAAGGTGATTCGCATCTTTGAGATTTGATAATGAATTCCAAAGATGTGAAATCCCTTTTTAATAGGCTCTGGATATTAACAGTAATATTTCCCTATAGGAAGATTATAGGCTGAATTTACAGATCTCAAACAATTTTAGAATAATTCAGCCAAGCAAAACTCTCCTCACCCTGAGCTGTGCAAGGCACAAAGACACTGAACTCTCTAAATTTCTTTTTCATTGATGTTAAGGCCATGGTTTAGTGGTGCCCTGGCAGTGCTGGGTTAACAGCTGGACTTGATGATCCAACTAGAACAATTCTATGATAAATACTAATTCCTGTCAAAGATCATAGAATGATAGGGCTTGGAAGGGACCTCTGGAAATCACCTGAATGGTGTGATGAAAAACCCTCCAAACACATGAGTGGCAGCAAGTTTTCTATTGAGGATGTGGAAGAATGGTCACCTGCCAAGTGAACTACTGCATTTAGATTTTATTTCTGAGAAAGCACCTCATTTGGGAGCAACCTAGAGATGGTGCTGGCTCCACTTCAGGTCGTGAGCAAGGGAATGTCTTTCCAAGGGTATTTTTGAAGTCCTCTATGCACGGGCAGTTGGATCCAAAGTGTCCTCCTCTGTTCACTCTGCTGCCCACACCACCCTCCTCAGCCACCCAGAGGTGGGCCATAAATCTGCTCCCACAAATTAACATTGCTATTTCTTTATTTGAAATGAAGCATGGCAAAGAAAGAAAGATGAGCCAAGTCAAACCACTCCTAATAAGCTCAGCCAACTTTTGACTAACCTCTTGGTCCACAGCAAGATTTTGATGCAATACATCCTTTTTCTATATGGAAAAGTTCCTGGGGAAAAAATAATCTCTCCCTCCCTCACCTCTCTCCCTGTGCTTCACTTTTACTAATCCATAACTGGCAATAATTTCAGGCGCAGCAAATTCTTCAGGAAAGGAAATTGGTGGTGGCTGTCAGGCACTCCAAACAATAATAAAGATATTCTTCAGAAATTCCAGTGTGCAAAGCAATGCTATCCGTTTAAGTCTACACTGCATGTGCAGGGAAGAAATTACTTGCTACTTGTAGTTGTTTTCTAACTTGTGTGGGTAACAAATAAAACAACTTAATTTCAAGAGGAGATGCTCACAGCAAGCTTGCCTCTCCAATATTGATATTTTGACATTTGGTGGGAAGAACAAAGTAGCATTTTAGTTCAGTGCTCCCAGCCGGAACTGGAGTAGCTGTTTTTACACAAGTCATACAGGAATATTCTAGCCCAGTAGCCATCACACGTCCAGTTCCCTTAACATTGTTTTCATCTCACCAAGAGTAAATCCATTTCTCAGTCCCACGGGTTCCTCAATCACAAACTGCTGGCCAAGCTCAGCTGATTTTCAGAGACAGCAGAGCCCTAAAAGCAAACGGCATCTCCTGTCTCACCTGTAGCTCCTGCCCTTTTATCAGCACCTGCACTACATTCCATGCAGCCCATTTCTAGCTATTTTTGTCAGGTATTTGCTGGGGGGGATTGGGACCATGTTAGACTGACTTTGCAAAGACTCTAAGGCAAGGAGCCTTTTTCAAGAGCCAGCTGAAGCTGCAGCTTTATTGGAGAACCCTTTGGGAATACGTGTGGTTACAACCACATGAAGTGTGCCTGCAAATTGGGACATTCAGGGTTAAGAAGTTAATCTTGTTAAACAGGGATTATTTCAAGGTGTCAGGCATGCAACATTTCCTGATTTTCCTCATCTACTTTGCCAAGTAATGGTTCTAATTGATGAGCCATTACCAAGCTCAATGTCAAACTTGAGAAGTTGTAGAATTGTTAAAAGATTGTTACAGAATTTTTGAAATTATTAAAGGAAAAAATTCCATCAAATGCAAACGCATAAAAGTTTAGTTCTTCCATAAAAGAAACAGAATGCGACAGAAGAACTGAAGCATATAAACTCTGTGATATCAAATGTGTAAAGTCCTAGAAATAATATCTTCAAACTATTAGAAATATTTAATACATCCCAAAAATCTGTTAAAAAATTAATAGCGGGACTTGATATTCTAACAGTTGGACTTGATGATCTTAAAGATCTCTTCCAACCAAAATGATTCTATGATTTCCTCCAGAGAGTTCCTAGTGGAAGTTCCAATTTTGCCTTTGATTTCTCCTGAGAAAGCCCATCCCTCAGCTCCATCTCTCTGGGGGATTCCCATCGATTCCCAGCAGTTTAAGCAGTGACAGCAACAGTTCTGGGGGTATGAAACTTCCACACTTAATGCAGCTTAACTACATTGTCTTTATTACTACTACAGAGCCATCCCTGACATCTGGCTTGTGGCAGCACAGCTACTGAACCTGAAAATTGTGCTGACATCTGGGACCCTCCAACTGTTATCTTGTGTCTTCCCTGGAAAAAGACCTGATCTCCTTGTTGCCAAGTGTGTTAACCCCTCACCCCCAGGATGGACTAAAGGTGGATGTGCTAATTCTATAATCTCCCCATAACACAGCAAAGTGCAGCATTGAGGAGGGTGGAAAACAAAGATATTCCCTTGGACCGTCATGAAGATATGGTCCTTAAGATGGATTTTTGAACAGCACCTCTTCTATGGGCTGGATTACAAAAGCAGGGTCTCCAAAACTGTTCCGAAGTCAATCACAAAGATATAACAAAGATACAACAAAGAAAGAAAAAAACAAAACAAAACAAACAGGCCATAGCTATAGATCTTCCTCATGTTCTCTTATTCTACTTCTGCCACCAAAATGCTTCAGGAATTGTAGTATTTTATCAATAGGTAGGAAAGCAGCACAATATTAAATACTAAGCAGGACTTATGCTACCCAGCACGAAGCATGTACTAAATCTTTGTTACATACAGCAATTGAAGAGTCTAAGGCAATTTTTTGCAGAGCTGGATCCACAGCTGGTTTCTCAGCTCTCCTGACTTGACAGGGTCAGTGCATCAACCAGTAAGTTCTTGTCCTGGGAACCTCTTGGAGCTGGGCTAGGAAACCACAGCAATGATATGAAGGCTGGAAGCCTGTGCTGGGAGGCCAGGCTGGGAGAGTTGGGCTTGTTCAGCCTGGAGAAGAGAAGGCTCCAAGGAGACCCGTCTTGGGGCCTTCCAGAACTTAAAGGGTCCTATCAAAAAGATGGGGACAGACTTTTAAGCAGGGCCTGTTGGGACAGGACAAGGGGGGATGGTTTGAAACTAAAAGAGGGAGATTTAGACTAGAGAGAAGGAAGAAATTGTTGATGCTGAGGGTGGTGAGAGCCTGTGCCAGGCTGCCCAGAGAGGTGGTGGCTGCCCCATCCCTGGAACCATTGCAGGGGAGGTTGCCCGGGGGCTCTGAGCAACCTGCTCTAGTTGCAGATGTCCCTGCTCAGTGCAGGGGGTTGGACCAGATGATCTTGGAAGGTTCCTTCCCACCCAAACCAGTCTGTGAAATAAACTCGAGACAATCTCCTTGCACATTAACTAGTACAGAACCATTCATTACTACTTCTGTCTTTGATGACTATATTTTAAAAGTCCATTAATCTTTCTAGAGTGTCTGAAATTGATTTTTTATTTACCCTGGAGCAAGGTTTTTACCACCACACACCTCTGCTTGTCACAGGTCTCCCTGACAGAGGAGCTTGACCAGCCTCAGTCATGCACCTTTACATTCCAATGTGTTCACCCCTGGGCTAAAGGTGTGAGCTCCTGATAAGGGCAATCTCTTCACTAAAGCTCAAAACACCACCTCTGACTTCCTTCCTCAGTGTCTCAGATGGGGGAGGAAGACAAACTGAATAAAACATTCTATTCTGCAGTCACTGGCTTCACACTTTAGGCATCTGTGTGAAAGCTCTATGGAAGTTATTTTTGGAAGAACTTTGTAATAGAGCACTGTGGGGTTTTTTTACCCTCTAAGAACTTCTTCTGAAATAGAATCCTGTATTGGCAGGGGAGCTAAACCAAGATTTTCCTAAATTGTCCACACATTGCATGATTTCATAATACAGAATGATAAAACCTGGTAGAGAATGATGTTCTCCACCAAGATACTTTTCCTACCAAGCCTCCAAGAAGATACAAACCCCAAACTGGTATTACAGAAACACTCAATATGTCAAAAAGCAAAGAGAATCTGAAGTACAGGGAGTTACTTACTTCAAAATTGCCTTCCTAGTTCCTCACAGGGTGTGAAGAGGAGCAGAGCTTCTCAGCTCTCACAGCTTTGCAGACCAACCAAACTACCAAAGGCATAAACAGATCACCTATTTCTTTTCACAAGGGGCAATGGGCACCAACTGGAACCCAGGAGGTTCCATCTCAACAGGAGGAGAAAGTTGTTTGGTGTGAGGGTGTTGGAGCCTGTGCCAGGCTGCCCAGAGAGGTTGTGGAGTCTCCTGCTCTGCAGAGATTCCAAAGGGGCCTGGACACGCTCCTGGGCCCCTTGCTCTGGGGGAGCTGCTGGAGCAGGGATGGACCAGATGATCTCCAGAGATTCCTTTCAACTCCTAGTTTGTTGACTCTGTAGTTTTTAAGGTGGTTATGATCACTTACACCTTCCTAGCACACCATAGCCTGTGATTTTTTGGTTTTTTCTTATGGTTTGAACAGTTAATCTTAGCACTATGAGCCCTGTGAAATCTGCAAAGTACACTTAACATTTTCTTCTGGCATTTCTTTCAAATATCCTCCAGATTCAGCCACCACAGAGAGTGGTTCTGATCACAGACCTGCCTCCACTCACCCTTCTGCAGGTATCTGCCATAGCCCAGCTGCTGTGCACCCTGTGCTCAGGAGAAGTCCACTTGCCCACTGCATTTTCACCCCCCTCTGCTGCTCACCTGCCTCCAAACACAAAGCTCACATCAGCAGGAGTAAGAAAGCGTTAAAAAAAATTCCCCAGCCTTATGCTGATCCAGTTCCCCCGGCATGCAAATTCCTCTTGTTTTTCCCTGATCACATGAGTTTTATCCCATTCCAAGCCTCACCTTTTTATGATCTTTAAAATAAAACCTGTTATAAGCAGCTGACAGTAAATTTCACAGTGACAGCAAACACTGCCAGCATTTCAAACCCCCAGTTTGTGGAAGCAAACCCAAGCACATTCACCAGCTGGGTAATTCCACAGTCTTCACGTCCACTGTGGATTTTCTAGGTTGCCTTGCTTGTGAAACCCAGCCTTGAATTTTCACAGAGCCCACTGAAGCCAAAGAGAATTTTTCCAATGCCTTCAACAGGCAGTGGATGAGGGTCCATGTGAGATGTGAATTAATGGAGCCTGATTAACAGCAGTGCTGCACTTGAACCTGATCCTGTGCTGCTGCTGGCACCTCACAAGCATCAGATCCTCAGTGAGAAGAGAAGCTGCTAAGAGAGGGGAAAAATCAAAGAGCAATTTCCTCCCCAACACAACCTGTCAGAAAAAAAAAAATCCTGGAAGAGGATTCCATGAATTCCTTCAGGCTCCACTGCAGCACGTGCATGGAGAATATAAGCTCTGTATCCACACACCTTGAACATCTGCTACCCTAAACCAGACTGTTTCAGGGGAAATATGGATACAGGCAGCCCTGACTAGAAGGACCACACATGAAATTACCCTTTAGAACTTAATGCTATAAAATTTCTTTTGACTGAAGGAATGTAATTTGGAAAATAATTTAAGATGTCAGGGTTTTTAACAATGTTACAGGCAGCAGCTGAGAAGCTGCTGGTCCCACCACTGCCAGGCTCCAATCTGGCAGAGGTCTGTAAATGGACTCGTGTGCACTTTGAGTAATTCCACTGACTCACGGGGGGGGCTCAGACAATATTGCTGAACAGATGCCTGGATTCCAGGCCTCCAAATACACATGTTCCTCTGATAGCTCACACACAGCCTGAGCCTGTTCACATTTCAAAGCCCGAGTGTTCCTCACTGGTGTTCAAAATCAGTGGCAACTTTGCTAATATCCTTTGTGTGAGGAGAATGTGATCCTGAGCCCCAGCTGGGCAAGGGGGGTAAGGGCACAGACCTGAAATAAAACCACTGTCTGAGCAGAGTCAGCCCATCAAAGAATCATAGAATGGTTTGGGTTGGAAGGGACCTCAAAGATCATCTAGTTCCAGCCCCCTGCCATGGCAGAGACACCTCCCACTAGAGCAGGCTGCTCAAGGCCCCGTCCAACCTGACCTTGAACACCTCCAGGGATGGAGCACCCACAGCTTCCCTGGAAGGGGAGGTCATGTCCCTTTCTGCTGCAAGGGCAGCTCTGCCATAGTCCTCCCCTGACTAAGATCACCAGGACTTGGCAAAAACCACCAAGGACGAACAGTATTCTCCCTCCTCACAGGCTTTGTTAACCTGAAGAGACCAGTGGGATGATCCTTCCTTCATCCTCCCAGCTCCTTCCTTCAAGCTCAGTGTCTTGATCAGGTCTCCCCAGTCTCCCTCTTTGGGTGAGAGCCCCTGAGACCTTTCACTGAAGATTCTTTAGAGGCAGCCAAAGCATTTGCAACAGCCCTAATCATGCCCTGGACACCTGCTAATTATCATCTATGACATCAAAGTTATAAATTTACTTAGTTAACATTTTGTGAGGAGATGGGTAAAAAAACCTTTTAAATTCCTTTTTACTCAACCTCTGAAAACATATTTCTTCACAGGGAGCAGATGCAGCCAACGTGGTCTGTAAAAAACCCTTTAACCCACGAGTTTTTATAACACCACACAAGTAAAACATATGCCCTGAGTTAACCCCACCCAGGGAAAACAACTGCTTTTAAAGAAACCCTTCTGTACTATTTTATATAGTGCACCATTTATAGTCATGATGGAGACAGTCATTCTGGAATTGCTGAAATTATTCTTTTTTCTGAAAGATTGAAGCTGCAAGATATTTGCAAAAGGAACCAAAGAGAGATAATGACTAATGTAAGTCTGAGGTAAGTAAACAGCCCAAAATAAGTATCTCCCCATGCCTGTGGATTCAGGTTTTTACTTCATTTGCTTCACTAAGAGCTTTCCCCGTAATGAACAGCAACGGCCAAGTTCACTTGGAGAGAGCATTTCAATATATGTGTTTGCTGAAGAGTGTAATCACATCAGAGCCCAGACTACACCAAAGAGAATATTTCTTTGGGTCACAGCCCATCCTGCAGCTGTGTTACTCCACATCAAGTCAGTTTATCAAATACCTCCCGTGGGGCTAAACCAGCAAGACTTCCATGAGGATGGGAAATACACAGAGTCCATAGCCCTGAGGGTACCTGACACAAAACCTGCAGAGATGCACCAAGTCCTGACAATTCCTTCTTGACCAGCAGAACCCTTCTCTTTCTGATTGTGTATGGTTATAGTAACTAGGAAATCTGTGCTGGACTTCTTAAAAAACATAAGAAAAAGCTCCAAGTGATTGTCTCGATTTTTGCAGGAGACATTCACAAAAAGAGTTTGCAATGAAATAAAACTAAGAGCTAAATAAAATCCCATCAATCTACATTATCTACATACCTACATTATCTATCTATGCCTATAATATGTCTATATCTGTATTTTATATATATCTATATTGTATCTATAATATAACTATATTATATCTACATGTAGCTAACTAGATAGCTACATATAATATATATTGTATCTATAACTATATTATATCTACATGTAGCTAACTAGATAGCTACATATAATATATATTGTATCTATAATATAACTATATTATATCTATATGTAGCTAACTAGATATCTACATTACCTACATATCCACAATCTACATTATCTACACACATTACCTGTATAATCTACAGGTGTACCTGTAAAATCTCATTTAAATGCTGAAATATGCTACATTAAAAATGTGTGAAATGTTGAAATGTTACCTGTATTATCTACAGATTATACAGGTAAATACACAGGTATAACCTACATAATATATTAGGTAAATATACAGGTATAATCTATAGAATATACAAGTAAATATGCAGACTATACAGGTAAATATATGGGTGTAACCTACATAATATACAGGTAAATATACAGATTATACAAGTAAATATGCAGGTATAATCTACAGATTATACAGGTAAATATACAGGTCAATATGCAGACTATCAGGTAAATATACAGGTCTAATCTACAGATTATAGAGGTAAAACGTCAACATTTCCTGCATGTTTTTAACGTAGCACATTTCAGCATTTAACTTTCCATTTTCACCTCCTCATTCCCATCTCTTTATGCCCTGGAAGGGTCAAGGCCAGAGCACCAGGTCCTGCAGGGAGGAGGGGGAATGCAGAGAGTTCCTTAAGTAATGGGAGCAGTACTGAGGGTTTACACAACCCCAGCAGTGGGGTAGGTAATTGTCATGTTGCTTTGTGGGGAACCACCTGTCAGGAAGCACTCCCAGCACAAGACTCAATCTGCTCTGGTGCCTCCAGATGATTCCTAATTAGTACAAACTTCATCTGTGGCATGGAACCAACGTATTAAAAAGGGATCCGGTTGGTTGGGTTGGGGTTTTTTTTGTAGCTTCTTACACTCTTCTCTTTCTAGCACCAGGAAAATGGCTTTTTTATATGATCCTTTGAAGAAAGCTCTTCTAGCAGGAGTACCATGGGAGTCTACCACCCTCACCTGAGCAAAATGAGAGCCCTTCATACAAATGGAGCTCTGGCAAAAGAAAAGTCCTAAAAAGCCTCAAGTTTGTCACCAGATATAACCCTTACCTTCCAAAGGGTGAACTAGTGCTCCCCTCTGACACTGCTGTGAAAGGCTTGCACACCAGTAAACACCACTAAGGTTTCTTGGCTTTGTTTTTCAAACATCAAACACCTTTTTAATAGTTACCAAAGATAGCGACGGATGCTCTAGTGACAGAACAGCCTAAAATCAAACTATCAAAATCCCCACTCACCAGAAAACCAGTGAATTTTAGGATATAAAGATGACTAATTGGGGTAGTCCTTTCTCCTGCTCTCACAGAAGGACAAACCTACATAATCACATCACCGTGCCACATCCACACCTCTGGAGAAGACACAAGTCAAACCACCCCCTTTCAAACAAAAAGGAACTGGCAGGAAGAAGCACATCTACATTATTATTTAAAAGATATTTAAGATCTACACTATTCTTTAAAATACATTATTTAAAAGCTGTTCAGATGTGCTGAGGGATGTGGTTTGGTGGTGCCCTGGCAGTGCTGGGTTAATGGTTGGACTAGATGATCTTAAAGGTCTCTTGTACCTTAAATACAGCTGTAACTTCGATATTAAATCATTTTTCTTCCTTCTCCCTGCCCCACCCCACTTACTACTGGCCCCTTTTCCCACAGGAACTCTCATTTCCTAGCAGTGGTATCTTCACAGCTCTTCATCAGCCAACTGCCCAAAGAAACCTGGATTATCTCCTCCCTGTTTTGTACGACTTCCTTGTTTCCTGAAGTCATTACAGGAGCCTGGAACACCCTGGTATTCTGAAAATGAATAAACCTTTCCCCTCCAATCTGTTCAACACACTATTCATAACAGCAACAACAAAGAAGGCAAAAGAGTTGAGCAGATGGGGTAACAAAATCCAATCTACCAAACCAAAGAAGCTTTTGCCAACGAGTCTAAAGGCCATGGAAGGTCCATCCAAACAAGGAGTGCTCTTCAACTAGGAATCCTCAGGTCTGATGGAGAAGGAAAATTTTTTCATTAAAAAAAAAATTAAAATCTACAGAGACCATATTCCCTGCTCACAGGAAAGTTCTAAAACACTGCATAGAGTTTCGTTTTTGAGTAACTGAAAACACCCCTAGAAATACAAGCAAAGCTGTCTGGACAAACCCAAATCCTACCTGACCATCCATCTCTGGGTGAAGCCAACTAAGCCCATTTGCTGCTGAGTTGAAGCTTACCTACCACTTGTGCTGCACTCCTCAGGATTGCCTTATTCAAAATAAAATAATAATAATAAAAGGATTAACAACCTGACTCTTCAGAGAACAGCTGGTCTAATGAAACTTTTAGACACAATAAAATTGGAGAGCAGCAGAAGAAACTCGAGTGTGTCAAGTTTTCAGTATTAAAAGGAGAGTGTTAGCATGAATTTTAGGCTTTATTCACTTTAATCAATGAGGTTAAGAAAAATTGTTTCGCTCATAAATTTACCCACTTGATCTAGAAACCACTTGGTAGAATAACAATTGGGTGCCAAGTTCTGTACCAGGTTATTCAAGTAATTGCTTGTTTCTGTAGAAAACACTGCTTGCTTCTTCAATATTTCAGTTAAAATTTCAATGAGAAATATTCTCTTCCCAGGGAGGTTGTGGATACTCCATCCTTGGAGGTGTCCAAGGCCAGGCTGGATGGGGCTTGGAGCAACCTGGTCGAGTGGAAGGTGTCCCTGCCATGGTAGGGGGGTTGGAACTAGATGAGCTTTGAGGTCCCTTCCAACCCAACCCATTCTCTGATTCTATATTTAAGAGTTTAAGAGTGTTTTGGTGAACACTGAAACATCAGAACACAAACAAACAAACCCTCCACTCATCCTGGTCTGGGAGAATTTGTCTCCCCAGCAACTGAAAAAGTTTAATATCAAGCTTCATGATTTTTTCTCTGCTTACTTCTTTTATCTACATTCTTGCCCTGCTGGGGATAATCAAGGGAAATAAGAGTATATTGGAAAACATATATTAAAAGATTATTTGCCATTAAAAATTCAGGAATTGAAAAGATGAAGAACTACTGCTAATGATGCAATGATTTACTTCCTTATTTCCTGGTTCATGGAATCATCTGGGTTGGAAGGGACCTTAAAGCTCATCTAGTTCCAACCCTCCCACCATGTGCAGGGACACCTCCCATAGACCAGGTCATTCCCATCCTTGCTCTGCCAATAAACACCATTTGTCTGTTACCTAATTCCCACCTTCTCTGTGATCTGTACCTTTTTATTGGTCTGTGATGTCATTCTCACATTTTCTGCTCTATGAATATATTTCATTGTATTCAACAGTCACAATTTATATAAGTTCTTTAGCCCATTTTCTTGCCAGGCTTTTGTTTTCTCACCTAATGGGAACATACTCAGAAACTGCTCAGAATTAAATCAATTCATCACAAGCCCCAAATTCTCACACTTGATTTTAGACAGTCACTTCCTCCACAAAAATTTTTCTAGCACAAAATTTGTTCATAGAACATTTCAGCCAAAGAAACCATCAAACAGCAAAATGTGAACATGGGAATTATTTCTGCCTCACGAGATTTTTCCTGTAACACCATCATACCTGAGCAGGAACTACAGGGATTTTTTAAAGCCATCAGTGATGAAACTATTTGCAAACCCTGTGCACTACCCTGGGTTTTGTTCAGTTTGGGCTACAACAGAACTAATTCTGTGCAGGGCTTTTACTTTCCAGGCACTTCCTGCAGTTAAGGGCAGATTTGCAGCAGCCAGAGGCATTCAGAGGTGGTGTCCCAAAATTGCCTCTCACTCCCCTTCTGGAGAAACAGGACATGTCCAGCCTGAGCTGAGAAGCTATGGGGTTGGATGCCAACTATGGGTGTTAAAAATAAAGTGTTATATACTTTAGTGAATTAAGGAAGCCAGCATTTAAATGTCAAGTTTCATAATGAGAGACACAAAGAGGTTTTAGAAACAATTCAAGTTAGGGATTTCTGTGCTTCTTGTTGAGCTGGACCATTCCTCCCCCGCTTCTCTGGCCCAAACCCCAATAAAATATGCTGTGATATCTTCATTTTGTGGCAGCCCTATTTTTCATCCAACACACATCATCTGAGGAGATACAGAACTGACAGGCTGCAGTTTGCATCATCTCACAGCACTGGAAATTCTCCCTGCCTTCTGCACTGATGTGATTTATACAGGACACTCTTATCTATAGAGGATGCTTTATAAATTATACACATATCTTAACCCACTTTGTCTTTATTCTGCAAGGGGAAGGTCATCTCATCCATTTACGTCAGAGAGTGCAAAGTCACAGTGGGAAAGAGACAAAACTGTGTGTGTACACACAGTCTTAATCTCATTCATAACCATAGATCCACTTAAACCACTTTTTATTCATTTCTATTTTTACACTCTTTAGGGACTCACGGGGGCCATACTGAATAATGTATATAATCCCATGTCCTCTGGAATGCCAACAAAATACAGTATTTCAAGATACATTAAGCTCACTAACACCTTAGCAAAACCATTACACTGGAATTATACTGAACAACACTGCAAAAATCACCAAATCAACACTGAAATCAAGGAGAAGAGGATCTGGAAAAGTCTCTGTGATTGTTTAGGCCATTTTAAAAAAAAAAAGGCAACTCTCCAAGTCTTGGAATACACTGTTTTAGAGGGCAACGTCCAACCCCACTTGGCTGGTCAGAAGTGGCAGCCAAGCCACAAGGCACCCATAGAAAACTACCTTGGACATGATCCAAAGTTTGTAGAACTTCCCAACTATTTTGAAATCCCAGGAATGAACACTGCAGGGCTCAAACAGCTCCAAAGGCAGCAGATGCCTCCTCCTACCCAGAGGAGTTTGCTCCGTGACCTTGGCCACCTTTCCTCCTCAGTGTCCAGCAGGCTGATCATGCCTAAACTACCACCAAAGCCACTTCAGAACTCAATATTCCTCCCCCAACAGTCAAAAGCACAGGTTGTTTCCAACCATCACTCATTCCTCACTAACTCTCCCCAACAGCACTGCAATAGATTGCAAAATGAAGTCTAACAAAGCTTTATTCCCCCCTGCACCAAGTTCAGCCTGCTGCAGAACTGCTTCATCAGCACATTCACCAACACAGCAGAAACTCAAGACATCACAGAGAGACTTGAAGCTTCTTTGAAAGACAAAGGTGAGCACAAACCAGGGGGCTTAATTCAAATTTTCAGACAGAGATTTGGCAGAAATGGCTAAAAAAGAGATTGTTTTGAGAAGTGCTCTTTCCCCGAGATGGCTCCAACCTGGATATGTCACTTAAAAAGACATTACCCAAACCCTGACCATCTGATGTACCACAGAATGTATCATTATTCTCAAAAACATAAAACCAGAGTGGCTGTGCCATGTGTTTAATGGGCATCTCAACAAGGACAATGTGGTATCACCCTCTGGATGAAGCACCTCATTAACTGAAGCAAGATGCACCAGGAATGGAAGATCAAGGGACAGAGTTTCTCTCAGCAGCCACCAATGCAGAAATCACTTCACTGAAATAAAAAGCAGTCAGAAAGTTTGAACTCTGACAAAGCTGTTTGTAAGTATTTCTGCACAGTTGAATTTCAATCCCTATTTCTCACCCAAAGTTTATGCTCCTTGGGCAGTGAGTTGTTTACTCTTTCAACTCTGCTAAAGCTCAGATAAAAGCATATGGCGAATTCCTGCAATTAAAGCACCATTTCAGGACAGTGCTTAGCATTGGACTTTCCACCACCCCACCAATAAACACTGAATTTTCCTACCAGCTGCATACCACAAGAGTTCAAACCATCTCTCACAATACAAATATTCATTTTCACTGCACATATTTTGTAGTTTTGTGTAATACCCAACTAACCCATCGACCAAAGTCAAGGCAAGTTTCCTCACATGAAGTTCAGCCTCTGGAACAAACTCTTACTTCTTCACCACAAAGGCACGAGCCTGTTTCTAGATCCTTGATGTGCATCTGAATTTCCTCTTTAAATTCATGAGGTTATCATTTCTGAGGGCTACTTCGTTAAGCTTCTATTACATCAGCCCCTGATGTGATGGCAAAAAAAAGGCATCCCACTAGTTTCTTCTTAACAGGTTTCATCATATTATATTCAAATTATAAACTAAGACGGCTTATGAATATTTCCTTCTGAATTAAAACACCAGTTTCCCACAATAAATGGAGTTTATGATAATTCAGAGCTTATCTTCACAGTTTGATGTCTTTGTCCTTCCTTAGACAAACAGTCTGCATATTAACACATCAGTGGCAACTGTCCTTTGACTTCTTCATAAAATCATAGAATTGTTCTGGTTGAAAAAGATCAGAGTCCAACTGTTAACCCGGCATTGCAAAGTCCACCACTAACCCCTGTCCCTCAGCACCACATCTCCACAGCTTGGAACCCCCTCCAGGGATGGGGACTCCCCCACTGCCCTGGGCAGCCTGGCACAGCCCTTCACAACCCTTTGGGGGAAGACATTTTTCCTAATAGCCAACCTAAACCTTCCCTGGTGCAATTTTCAGAAACTTAAATATTTTAAAAATTTTATTTTCTTAACTAAAAATCACCTCCACCCAGTGGTTTTTGTTGGGTCTCCTCTCAAATTTTCATTTGGAGCAAAAATTTGAGAGGCATTTAAGCAGAAGAAGAAAAAATAAGTGACTCAGGAAATCCTTCTCCTCCCTTCACAGAATCATAGAATGGTTTGAGTGGAAGGGACCTTAAAGATCATCCAGTTCCAATCTGCCACCCAGTGACGTTGGGTAAGACCTCCAGCTTTATACTCACAGTTACAGTGTTTTCATCACAAGTTTGCTAAGAGTGCCTCAACAAGGGAACACATTAAGAACTTTAATTTCCTTCCTTCTCGCCTTTTCTCCTGGATCAAACAGGAGTCACTGCTGACTGACATGAAAGCACCAGGCTCACCCTTTGTGCCAGAACAAAACTGCTTTTCTCCTCACACAAGTTTCAGGCCTCTGCCTCTTAATCTCCAGTAGCTCAGAGACCATAATTCCTTCTTTAATCTCCACAGGGATCAAGCTGCTGCTTTGATACAACAGCTCTTTGTGTTCGACTGGTTCCTGGTTTCTGTTGCACTAACATCAGAGCCAGACAACTCCTGTCACATCTCCTTCCATAGAACACTGGGAGTCTACACGATAGACCCACAGCTCTGGTAGAAAACATGATGCTACCCCCATCACACCTTCCTCTCTGCAGCTCAACAGCCAAGCAACATCTCCTCTCCATCAGCTTTGGCCAAGCTGCTCCCCAACTATTTAAGCTCTCACATTAACCTCACACAGCTGAGCAACCCTCTCAAGGCACTCTTAATTACCTACTCAACACTACTCAAAGTGTTCTTATCACCACCATGTGGGCTCCTGGTTACACAACCAAAGGCCAAAGATAAGAGAACTGAAGAAAAATATCAGGACTTATTCTCAGCCATCACTCAACTCACATACACAGGTGTTGATGCAGATTTGCCCAGATGATGTAGAATAAAAACAGGAAAGGCCACAATTTTGTTCCCCGCACCATGCAAGATTTGAAATTATACCCAGATATATACATATATATATAAATTATACTTAGGCAGCTGACAAGCATTGAAATAATGCCTTGGAAGCAAACTGAAAAGCAAGGAGGAGCAACACATGTTGAGCCTGGAGTAACTGAAACAATGAGCAGCTCTGCAGGAAAGGGAATTTAATTAAAGTTACTCATGCGGACTCCTTGCCTCAGAAATCTATAAATCTGAGAAATCATTTCCCTTTCAATTAACTTTCTATTTGTCATTCCAGAGAGATGAAAACAAGTCCCCCCAGATCAAGTTTTCCAATATTGGGCAATTAGGAGAATTAAGTAACACATGACTGCAAAATGTGTCACATAAGGAAAATCCAGGAAAGCCAGGGAGAGATGTGCAGGCCCCCCAGTCCCACCACAGCCAAATGATTCCTTTTTAAAGTCAGGAGTGCAGATGTACCAACTGGAGGTGTCTCAAGACAGTGCCTGTGTTATGACTAATACCCTGAGGAGGACTCACATCACCTAACTCACACTTCTTACATAATCACTGGGGGGAAAAAAAAAAAGGGTTCTTTCAAGAGGGTTTTTTAGAACATCTGAATGAGCCGCCTGATCTGAAGTGCACCCTCACCCCACTCCACCCACCCCTGTCTGGAGCCTGCAGAGACCCACCTCCCAGCTTGGCTGCCTCCTCTCTCCTGCAGCAGACACAGCCCAATATATCAAAGGCCTGGAATGAGTCAAAACGCTGCTGCTGACTGCACAGCCATTTATTGCTATGAAAAAGTCTTGGACAAGCACATTCGGCTGCTTTCTGATTATTCACACAAGCCTGGAGACCATGACCCTGCAGCAGCAGCACCACTGAGATGTCTTCACTGCTGCTCGCTGGTGGGAAAGGTTGTTCTGCAGAATCCCAGCATGGTGGAGCTTGGAAGGGACCTCTGGAGATCATCTCCTCCAAGTTCTCTGCTAGGCTGCCCAGGATTGCATCCAGGTGGGTTCTGAAAGTCTCCATGGAGGAAGACTCCAGGACATATCCAAGTGAACTTTGCCATGCCCAGATAGAGCTGCTGCTCAATTACACCATCATGGATTTTCCTAGAAGCAATTTCTTCCTTCCTCTCACCCTGACACAACAACTCTTAAGGAGTTAGGCTGAACTGATTTCTAACTGCTGCAGTTCAAGTATCTCCCCTTCACACCAGTGCTCAGGATGTCAGGAGAAGCCACACTCATAGTCTGTTGTTCCACCTGTGCTCACCAAATCCTGCACTAATTCCAGGGAGGAATGAAGGGCTCATACTCTCTCCCAAAGCTGCTTTGTGGTCCTCACCCACAGCAGAAATAACCATTAGAATTCCCTGATGTGCAATCCACACTAGTTGCGTGGATCAGCTGCTTTTCCCCAAAACCAGCTTGAAGGAAAGCAAAGCTAATGTGAAGATTCTCCCTTTTCCCCCAGGCAAAACTCTCACTGAGCTCAATGAGAACTGACCCAGACTCATGAAAGGTTGATTTGAAAGCAGGGATCCAACCCTACAATTTATCTGTGCATGCACACACAAAACCCTACACACTGCCTGACCTGGCACTCAGATAGTCACTCAGGAGGAACACAACCTTGTCTCTAGAAAAAGCTCCAAAGAGTAGAGAGGAACAGATATTTCACCTCTCTAATGGTGGTAAGAGTAAATGGGAGTTTCAGTAAACCACAGACAAAGCCATCCTCCTCTGCTGGAGATTTCAAACCCTGCAGCCTTTCAGAAACCTCATTCCACCACAAGTGAGGCCCATCTGTTAAACAACCAGGGCAGCAGGTCAAATATTTGGGATTTCCTTCCCTCCTCCCCAGTCTCTGCTCAGAAAAATGATTATAGGGGTCTACAAGGTGATGGTTGTTACATCAGATGTGGCACCCTCACCACATGTGGAAATCCTTGTTAAGTTATGATTTTTAAAAGCAAACTGGATCCATGATGGAGCACTGTGTCCAGCTCTGGAGCCCCTAACACAGGAGGGACACAGACCTGTTGGAGTAGGTCCAGAGGAGGCCACGAAGATCATCTGAGGGCTAGAACATCTCTCCTACAAGGACAGCCTGAGAGAGTTGGGCTTGCTCAGCCTGGAGAAGACTCAAGGGAGACCTCATTGTGACCTTCCAGTATCTGAAGTGGGGCTACAAGAAAGCTAGGAAGGGACTTTTTACAAGGGCTTGTAGTGATGGGGGTAATGGCTTCAAGGAGGAGGAGATTTAGATTAGATGTAAGGAAGAAGTTCTTCACTGTAAGGGTGGTGAGACACTGGCCCAGGTTAGCCAGGAAATTTGTGGATGCCCCAACACTGAATGAGGTCAAGACCAGGCCGGATGGGGCTTGGAGCAACCTGGTCTATGGGAGGTGTCCCTGCCATGGCAGGGGGGTTGGAACTAGATGAGCTTTGAGGTCCCTTCCAACAGTGTGCCAAGCCTCAGCTCAGAGACATGGGGACACACAGAAAGGAGCAGGGGGGAAATACTTTTTCCAAGTCATTGCCTGTATGGGAAAAAAAAAAAAAAGCAGCAGCAACATTCCCCCCACTACTTTAATGTAAATAAACCAGGATTGGAAATAAGCATATGTATGCAAACTCTCCTTTACGTTTGTTTCTGTTGTGGCACCATGTGTGTTTACACTGCAGTACTTCAGATTTCATCTGCTTTTCAGCTCACAGAACCAAAAATGCTCCCATTGTCTCACCTGAATGGTGCTAACACTCCGCACTTCAAAGATTATATAAATCAGAGGAGACATGGTTTGCCTCTTTGGATCACTGCTTGTTTCTCCAGGGTGCAAAGCTCCGAAACAGCTGCTGTCAGCTCTGCTGCAGGACTCCCCAATGGAGCAGGGAGGTGGGAATGGTGGGTAGTGTATCTGCCATAGGTCCCCAAAATCCACAATGTAGCCTCACCTTTGATTTGCACCAGAGCAGATTAAACAGGCTGAGCTAGAAGAGGGAACTGCTACAGACAGAGGATTCCATACGTGCTACACCCCCAATAAGCATGTTAAGCAGAGTGGATTGTTGGCCCAAACACGGGCCCTGCCTGAGCCAGTGATTCATGGCTCTCTATTAGTGACCTGACACAGCCTCCAGTCATTATATATGCCTCAAGTTATCTACCTGAAGAGTTATTTGTTTGCCTCCGAAGGCTGCAGCGAGGCTGTTCCAAACAGGACTCATTCCTTCTCCTTTGCCAGGGCCTGCTCCAAGCAGCAGCAGCACAATCACCCCACTCTCCTCACCTCTGACAAGCTTGCTTAAAATAAACTCATACCATTTAATACATGTAATGTTCCTCTAAAAACCACCTGGCCTGACAGCCCCGTGATGTTCACATTGCTAATTATAAAAGAATGTAACTATTCTCTTATTATAAGAGAATATAACTATAGCATAAGAGGACATGCTCCTCCTAGGGAGTTTGTTTACCCACCCACAGACTTTGTGTAGACTCTTGGGTCTGGTTCATTAGCAACCCAAGATGCCCACGATCCCTCCATGCTCAGCGTGCTCCACGGATTCTGACAAACAATTCATCAGAACCCAGCCCTGCATCTGCCCTCTGTTTACAGCCAAAGAATGAATTGGGTTGAAAAAGCATCTGAAAGGGTAATACTTCAACCTGATGACTTTGTAGTTGGGCTTTGTTTTCCTGGAAGGAATCTGCTAACATATCATGTTTGAGAGACCCAACAGACATGGAATTTATGAGCCTTTAGGTAAACAAAACATATGGTGCTTGCTACGTCCCATCTATCTGGTAATCAGTCATTTGGCAATAAATGCACAATAAAATTTGGCCAGCTTCTCAAGACTCGACATCTGAGGAGATCAATTACAGACTTAATTTAGACAAATTTTTCATAGCCATTTTCTTCTTCTTTGTGTTACATTATCTTCCTCATTCCATGAAGTTTTCATTAACTCCTGTGGAAGATGAGACCTGGACTCTTCAAAGCAGAAGATGGATGTGAAATATCAGTGAGTTTAGGGTATGAAATGATGGATTAATCCAAGACACTGACCAATAATAGCCCCAGGTTGTTCTGTTTGTAATTAAATTGCCTAAATTGTCTAGAAAATACTATACACTGAAGATTATTTTACTATTCTTTTAACTAAAGCTTCTCAGAAGAGTTTCCTCTTCCCAGGTCTCCATCCTGCCAGCCCCAAAGTGGGAAGGAAGTCCACCCTGGACTCCCAATTACAGAAGAGAGGTCAGGATCAGTGCCTCTGCCAGGGCTTTGGACACCTCTCTGCCCAGAAGGAGCCCAGAGCTGGACCTTGGGTTAAAACAGGTGTAAGATCACTGCATTTTGGTTCTGACTCCAAGGAATGCCAAGTATTGAAATGCCACTTGCAGTAAGCACCTAAATCCTTCTCATTTTTAGACAAGGCTGCCAGACCACAAGGTCATGGGTTTTGTTGTGCTGAGACATGAATGTTCAGATCTTCTATCCTGAGAGTAAAAATCTTCAGAAGGCAACACTGAGAAAACTTCCCCATGAATCTTCTGGTCACTGAGGACCACACTCGAGTGCAGGCAAATGCTCTGAGCACTTGGATTTGGAAGAGTAGAGGGGCTTGACAAAGGCAGTGATACCATTTTTGCCCAGGGACTCAGATGTGCCCCTGACCAGCCCAGAGGAGACAGGATTGGAGCACCCTGACACTTGGCTCCCAGAGGCCACGTGCTGTAGGACCCCCTCCAAAGGCCAAGAGGCAGGGGTTTAAACACACAAGAGCTCTACCAGCATGTTTAGTAACAACAGCCCACTCAGCATCAAGCAGCAAGTGGCTACAAGCATGTGACAGATGATGAAAGAAAACTCTGGAGATTCATGTGCCCACTGGATGGGTTCAGCTGGACCTTTGTCTTTTGTGGGTCTAGCCTTAAAGAGTCAAGGATTTATATACCAAATTTTGGAAAACCTGTTGACTGAGCTCTTCCACTCACATTGCATGATTAAGTGCCTTGCTGAATCAAGATTGCCAAATCTATTACTGAGACACATTAAATAAGGACAATGACTTGGCAGCCACATAGAGTATGTATTAATAGGCCCAGAAAATATTCAAAACTCCTATTAAATAACTTGTCTCTGTGTTCCCCAGACCTTCTCTCCAAATCCCCACACTACTGAAGCAGGCTTCCAGGAGCTTACAAGATGTGCAGGCAGCATCTCCCCACCCAGCCTGGGTTAGAAGCCCAAGTTTGCCTCTCCTGTGCCATATAAGAGCAGTTAATGTTTGTCTGCAAGAACCAGCAACCAATCATTGCTTTGTGTACACATCCCTGCTTCCATTTCCAGCACAAAACCAGATTCTGTAAAGTTATGTTCATTTATTACCAGTGAGAAATTATTAAAGACCTGAAAAATCAATCTGAGCATTTAACTTTGAGACCAGGCTCTTCAGCTACTGCCACTTGTGTAACACAAGATACTGTTAAGAGGGCTCCATAAAGTGAATTAGAGCAAATAATTTCTTTGTTCAGCTCAAATATGCTTAGAAGATGGTTTCTGTATTATAGTACATTGAGGGGGTTTAGTGTTAATACTTCAGCAACAGCAGTTGGGAACACAGGAGGAACTGTGGTGAATTACACCAGAGAATTGGGTTTGTACTTTGTGTTGTGGGAGTTTGTTTTTCTCTCCAAACACTCACCGGTTCATTTACAGTGTCTTCCATTCTCTGCAGACTCAGATACTTGTATTTTAAAAAGCTGTAATACTGAAAACAATCTATATTTCAATATATGCTGTCTGTGAGCTTGACATAAAAGAGAAGAAACAGATGTAGGTCCAGATGAAGAAATGTGTCTATTGTGAGGCTTAAGGGGCGATTTGGCACAAAAATAATTGAAGTCGATATGCAGAAAGAAAATCTGTCAGCAAATTGCAATGCTTGACTGAACCACACATCTATTAAAAAAAAAATTATACCTAGGCTATACGTGGTCTACCAGTGTAAATGGATTACTATTACATTAAAATTCCTCCACTTCAGCCAAAGTATTCACTCTGAATAAAACAAAAAAGGAAATGCTTCGATCTGAACGATAGGACTTTTAATAAAAGTTCCCTTTATGGAGCTGCTGGGCCAGGGCTGCACTGCAGGCTCACCAGCAAGAGCAGTGCTGGGACCAGTCCCTGCAGAGCCCCTTCCATAGAATTTAACTGACACAAGAAATGTGCCCAAGAAAGGGCTCCAAAGACTTCCCAACCCAGAAAGCTTTGCAATATCCCTAATATCGCCTAGCAATTGCATAAAGACTCTAAAATGAGAAGTCATGTTTATTCCAAGTTTTAATCAATGACTTATTTCTCCAATCTTTGATTAAGAGACTCCTGCCTCCCCCATCCCAACCAGTATTACCTCAAGTTCTAAAATGCTAAACCCTTCAGTTAATAGCAACCAGAAGGTAAATATGGAAAGTCAAATAATGCTCTGAATATTTTCTCTTCCAGACCAAAAGGGGTTCTTTTTAATCTTATTTTTTACACTATCATTTTATCCTCTTATTTGACTTGAGAAGACAAATGCCACCACTCTCAACATCCACGCAGCTCCTCCTCCTTCCCCCAGCTTTATATGCCAGGCACAACATCACATGGTCACACCATATTAATGGAATTAATCAGAAAACTACCTAATGAACAGCCCTTACTCACTGGTAGTCATGGCACCATCTTACTACTCCCTAGTAAATAGGAATGCTTTATATATCTTCAACATTTTTATTATTTGATCAAATATCTCCATACTTTATTCCTAGGTCTTGTTTAAACCACCACACACACCTTGCCAATTATACATAAGGTTGGGGGTTTATTTTTTAGACACCCATGAGTTTGATTATAGATTTCAATAGCCCATTTAAATACCTCCTAATAAACAAATAAGACCAAATATTGTACACAGAATTTCTTTCAAATGACTAGTTTTTCATCTCCTTCTCCCTGGAAACAGGAGTTGGCTTTGGCTGCTTCACATGGCTTGGTTTTTTTTTTTGTACTATCAGTTCAACAGGAATTCTCAATTGCTCCCTGCTGCTGGAGGCAATTGCAAACAAGCTCCCTCACTTTTCACACAATTCTAATTAGCTTTGTTCTTATGAGTGGTGAACTTGTTTCGGTCCCATTATATACGTGTTAATTGTTATCTTAACAAAGAATAATGAATTTGCAAAAGTAATGGTTATTTGACATCTATTGAAAACACTCTTTAATCCTTACTCTGCTCTAAAACTAATTAAAGCGGGTTGGTTGGGCAATTATTTTTAATTATCATCCCTATGTTATTTATATTTAGATATCATAACTTATGTTATCTCTACAGCATTGTTCTCCAAGTAATCACCCCTGTAACAACCTGCTTGGACTTTTAGGAGTAAAAAGCTTGAAGATGTTGAAAACATGACAAATTTGGGAGGGAGCATCATATAAACAGAGCCCCTCCAGCCCCACACATCCATGAGGGGCAGTCACCAGGCACCACTGCAGAAAAATATGACTTAATGAACTGTCCCTTCTATCACAAGTCAACTGCTCCTCTACACAACGTTTTACTGGCATCAGGACGTTACTGGGACAGCTACTTGAGGAAAAATTATGGAATACCAAGTTTTGCTCACCCCCAAGGAGTCCCAGTATAATCAACCATTAGGAAGCCAACACAAGGTTGCAGTATTCAGAAAGACAAGCACCTAAAAGTGAGTTCTAAGTTCTCTGGGGTTTTATTGTATCCTCCAAGAGCATATGAAAGGCACTAATCCCAAAGTCTCAGTATTTGATACTCCTTTCAATAGCTGTGGTGATAGCACTGGAGAAGTGTACACTTAAAGTGAAGAAAAGAGAATTAAAGCCAAAACACCACAATAGCTGAAGAGTCCAGAGCCAGCCCTGACTTACTCTTAGCTCCTTTTTCTGTAATTAGGCAGGTCCCAGGAAGCCCAGAAAGAACAATGGTATTTGCCTGCATCAAACTGGGTGAACCTGACCTGATTTAAGCACAAAAAACCCAAACTGGATTTATGATGCTCAAATTGGAAAGAATTCTTCTATTTCAATTCACTGCAAAGCCTTTGGTCCCAATACATCCAATAAACTCCACTTTCACATTCAATATTCATGAAAAGTAACATAATACAAAAACTAATATGGTGTTCATTTGTCTTATATTTATCCTTAAAAGGTTGGAAAATTATCATTTATCTGCAAATGAAAATGATTGGTTCCATGACTGAAACAGCCCAACAAGCTTGAAGACAAATGTAACTGCTCTCGAGGAACCCACCACAAAATAAGGTGGATTGGTTGGCTAAAGTCACTGTGTATTTCTGATTTAATAAATTTACCTAGCAGCCAACACTTCACACCTTCCTAATTGCAAATAAAGATGGAGAACATCTAATTAATGCCTGTGTTAACAAAGCTGCTTTGGTATTAGTAATCCTGCGTCTAATGACAACCCTGCAGCAGAAGTTACAACTTCAGAGAACTTTCCACCAGGAAGTTCTAACATGAAGTTTATCCTCCTCTTCCTCCAGCTCTCAGTCATACAAGCTAAGGAGAAAGTCTAAACATGCACCAAAAAAACTCATATGGCAGTATATTAAAAATAATTTAGGTTTGAAAGGTATGAAACAAGCTTCTCCAAGTTCAATAAGCAAGAACAAGGCAAAAAGAGAGGAGTTAATTTTAACTAAGTTAATTCCAAGCTCCCTCCAAATTCACTTAAGTGCTTCTGCTGTGGGATGAGGAGGCACTTTGTGAACATCCAGGTGTCCTCTGCTTTACCTCAGCTGATCAAACAGTACCAGAAGCCTCTCCATGTTCAGATGCTACAAATTCCTGGAGAGTAGAAGATGCTGAGAAAATTTTCCTCCAACTTCTAGAAAGGTTTGGGGGCTGGAGTGGGGAGGGGGAGAAGAGAAAGGAGTTGATGGATTTTCCTTTAATAGAATGCAAGTGTGAGGGAACATAAACCAGAAAGTAGCTTCTTATCTATGAAGCCTTTTCCTAGTTAGTCAACATAGGCTACAAGTACCCAAAAAAGGAATCACAGAATCATTAAGGTTGGAAAAGACCTCCAGGATCATCGAGTCCAACCACTGACCCAGCACTGCAAACTATGTCCAGAAGTGCCACAAAAAAAAATAAATAATTAGGCTGGCTCTCAATAGAAAGAAAATATTCAAAAAATAAAAAATCAACTAATTGAGCTTTTCAAAATTAAGGCAAGATCAAAACAAGCAAGATCTGCTATGCTTTTGATTTTTTAAAGCTGCATCTCCCACTGAGCCACCTTTGCAGGAAAACATCTCATGCATTTTATCTTCCAATTAGTGCATTAATCTTTACTTGATTATTTATTCACATCTAAAAGAGTTTCCTTGTTCTATTTTGTAACCTGGGATTGCATAGGAATGGGGGAAGAATGTAACTGTATATTCACAGGCACTGCAAAAGAAGATGCAGGCACCTTTATTTCTCTTCACACAGGATCAACCACCTTCTGAAGTGAAGATTGTTTAATAGTCATACATATAGTTGGAAAAATAATTGGCTCAACCTTCATTATTAATAGCAATGGGCAAAACTCTGCTTGTATTGTTTTGTCTTAATGCTGCTTTCTCCCTTGAAAGTGATTCTTTCAAGAGAGAGCTTCTTAGCTCAAGATTCACAGAGCACTAAGAACCTATGGACAACCACGAGGTGTTAAAAGAATCCTTAACTTGGGCTAGGTGCCAAGTCTGGAGAACATTTTAGAATGTCATCTTCAGCTTCTATGGTTGACAGCCAGAGGAAGAAGAGGATAAACACCAAGTGGCACTGAGTATCCAGCTACTCACACTCATGAGAATATTCCATGTAAGCTGGAAAAGGCTCTGGAGCCCACCCAGCACAGCCTCCCAGCATAAAGAAGGCCACCACCAAGACAGGAGATGTTCATGGAGGGGATTCATTCCCCAAGGTTTAATGCTTCCCCAGACAAAACCTGCCCAGCTCCCCCAGCCTCGCAGGCCGTGAGCCTCGGGCCCATCATGACCAACTTCAGAGCCTTGCACCCCAACAGCTTTTCCTCACCAACCACCCTGCTCTGGAGGTTCCAAGGAGGACACAACTTCAGCTGGGTTGAGTCCAACTTGGGTTGGGATTGTGCCTTTCAACACAGAAGACAATAATCAAGGTGTAAGGTATTTTGTAGGGGGGAGACCAACTTGGGACAGACTTAAGGACAGGAATAAAGGCAAATAACTACATGACACAACCAGGCTCTCTTGACATTTGACCTAGATCAGACCATGGCCATTTTAAGGATGTCTTCTTAATTTGCCTCCCTGCACAGTTACTCTGCACACTCCCTGCACCTAAAAATATCCTTTTCACCTCTTATTCAGTATACACAGACACATTCTTGATTCCTACAGGGAACACAGATCTTAGCTTTCTATTTCTATAATTAGTAAAAAAGCTCTGGTATTCAAATTTATTGTAATTCTTGTCTGAAATTATCACAAGTAAATCACTTCCTCTAAGATTTTCAGCATTTTAAGGATCTTAAGCAAAGGAGCAGAAGGAAATCCATTATAACTCTCTCAGCAACTTCAAAGAGGCAATCCTCATGACTGCAGCTGAGCAAGCTGATAATAATTTATGATAAATCCCTCCTCCTCCTCCTCTCTGCACATTATCTGAAAACAGATGGAAAGAACAGCCAAATAAATACTACCTGAGTAATTTTTGCCATGTCCTCACAACAACATCAGGTGAGAAGCTACAAGGTTTGAGGCTGATTTGAGTGAGTTTCTTGATGGAAGAGGACTGAAAAGACACGTGCCTGGACTGGGGTCCCACCAGTGGGAGCACCCCCAGTCTCTATAAACATTTTTATGAATGTACATTTATTACATGAGCAGAAAGCTCATATAATTTGTGTCTGCCTTCAAATGAGCATCGGAGAGTTGAGCAGCATTTTCCCAGATGGGTGATTAAAAGTAAACCTTTAGCATTTAGAATCCTCACCAGCACAAACAACTTCTCTGTCAAAAATGGAACCTGGTTTCTTTTGGGACCTGGCAGCTGAGGTGATTTGTCACCTGTAAAGCACGAGGATAAAACGCTGTGATCACACAGGTCTTCCTAACACAACTTCCAAAGCACTCTTCAGAGTGTGCTTTGATCAAAAATGTTTACAAAGCACCAGCTTTACACGAAGTTCAGGAGCATCAATCTTCATCAGGGCCACTTACCAACAGCTGAAGTATTAGGGTATATTCCTATGGAGTTGCACTTCTAATCCAGATATTAAATATTTACCTTTTTTGTGGCGCTCTCAGAAAAGAAAGTTTGCATTAAACCCAGAAGACAAAGGACGGGGCAAAAATATATTTCTAAGGAAAACCTGACATTATGAAGAGACCTAGAAAAAAGGCTGCTGAGAAAGCATAACTCACGTGTGCCCTTAGGGGAAAAATACATGGAAAAGAGTAATGCATAATGCTTGGGAAAATGAGAGCTTGCAGAGCATGATTTAGCATAACTGTAGTAAATTGTTGCAGCAAATACTGATTAGACTTACGGTTCTCAGCCTTCCCAGCTCTGCTTCGAATACTAAAACTTCAAGACAAACCAAGAAAACGACAGAGAAAACCTTCCAAAAAGCCCCAGTCATTTTAATTTAACTATGATTCAGCTGGAAGACATGAAGATATGCAGAGCAGAGCCCATCAGCGAGCTGAGAGGAACCAAGCAGGAGCACAAACAATGAGTCAGAACGAGAGCCTTGATTACAAACTCCTTGCTGTTCTTCCCAGGGTGCAGCAGCGAGGGCTGCTCTAACCCCTGACCAAAGAAAAGCTCTAGAAGGTGAGTGCACTGAAGATGATTATTTTCTGACTCCAGTGGCCATTACAGAAGCGTTCATGGCAAACATCAATATTCTGCAATTCATCTTATGAAGTGCCAAGAAAACAATGCGGGCAGGAGTTGGTTTCTACACAGAAACATGTTACTCAGAAAACACAACCCCAAAGCTACATGTGCTCAGGCATCACTCCTCTTCATTCAGGGGATATTTCAGATTTTATTTTCCTCTCTCACCGACCAGATCAATTTTAGCAAAGTTTCACATATGTAAAATGAGGGCAGGAAGGTTTTATTTTCAAAACTGCACATCTGCTCCCTACTTCAGCTTGGGTTTTATGCACACGTACGGATTTTGGCAGCAGAACAGCAAGATAAATACTCATAATTCAGTCCTCTCCTTCCTCTTGCCACTTGTCTACTACAAATCTCTCTGTTCCTTTACCCCTCATTGCAGGCTTAGGTTGACAGCCTTCCCTGCTCAGCTCACACTGATTTAATGTCACTGCAGCATCTCTCCTGGAATCTTTCCTCACTTCTTAACAACCCCCAACTTTCCTGTCGTTATTTAATTCCAACCCCATCCCTTTTGCAATGCATTTGGGGTACGCACTGTAGTAAATGCTACACAAAGAAAACTGTGCCACAACAAGAGGAAAAGAGCATCATAGCTTTGTGTGCTACTGAGATGAAGCCAGTAAAGGAGTCTTTTTATCTGCAAGTATAATGCATTAACAAAAAGAAATATTTTTAGTGTCCATATTCCCCAGTCTATACTGAGAAGATCTGTTCTCTGATAAAGAAATAAAAAAGCAGTACTTGTCAGCATTCAAATTTGCTTAGTTAGATTAAGTTACACCCTAAGAAATGACAGATTTCCCCTATCTTGCTTTGTTTTCAGTCCAGATCTCAGCACATAATTCACTACCAAGAGACGAAAAAAAAACCCCACGGACTCCACACAAGCATCCCCCAAAACTCATTGCCAAGGTCACCAGCGCCTGGCACAGGAGCCACATTCCTCTCAGTGCTATTCAAATATATTTCAGAGATGGAAAAGCAAAGCTGTATTATTGAAGCAAGAGACAGAAGCAATTTCGCAGCAACAATAAGGTCCTTTGGTTATTTTACCTGAAGAGCAGAATAATTTAGAAAGCAGCAGAAGGAAAAAAGGGAAAAGAGCATAAGTGATGTTGGAAATGGGATAAAATATACATGGACCATTTCAGGGTAACATAACTAAGTCATATCACATCTTCAACGTGTGCCTGAGCAGATCATCTGGTGACAGACGAAGAGGTGCAGGTAGAAAAGGAAATAAAATTGGGTATTAGTCATCATTAAACAGCTACACATTATTAGTGGAGCACAAACATATCACCCATGTGTCTGCCAGGACAATCACACACGAGCCACTTCAGATGTTCTGATTTTACAAAGCTAAAAAGCTTCAACACTTCTACAAAGTTTCTTTTAACCTACAAAAGTTCTGTGGAGTTAACTACAACCTGTGGCTATTTCTCAGGAACACTAAACAAGTGAAATTTTTTTTTTCACTGTGATTTTAGATCTTTTAGAACCCAGTTGTGACTAAGTTTGTTGTCACTGTTTTGGATACTGTATCTTGATTTATATAACTAGACAGTTTTGTGCTTCTCTACATGCACGGGTGCCTATTTGGTCATAAAAGGGCCAAAAATAGGAAGAAAAATTAGGTGCAATCATATAAGAAAAAAGAACTGCTCACAAACAACACTGGAGGTGTTCAAGATGAGGCTGGATGGGGCCTTGAGCAACCTGGTCTAAGGGAGGTGTCCCTGTCATGGCAGGGGGTTGGAACTCAATGAGCTTTGAGGTCCCTTCACACCCAAACCATTCTATGATTCTATGAAACTCACACAGACATAAAAGGTCTTCTGTGAACAAAGCCAAGTATGATGGAACAAAGTGACCTGCAGAGTTTTAGTCTCAACTTCTTTCCCAGGCTGGAATTTCTGCTGGATGCAGATCTAAGCCACACTTAAACTAAGCAGACAAAGCTTAGGAATCATGATTTGCTTTTGTCTACCTGGTTCTTTTCCAGAAAACAGTGAATTTTTATTTTTTATTCTTTTTTTGCAAATGGAGTTCACAAGAATGAGCCTGGACTGAGAAATCTGTTCATGGCTTCCCACCAATAATATGCCATTTTCCCCCCAACAATGTTGTTTTAATTTCATGACCTTTTTCTCCCAACTCAGTGCAGGCTGCCACAAAGAAGCTTGCCCTTTGAATAAAGACATTAGAAAGGAGTAAGAAGGAGATACTAAGAGCACAAAATTAAAAAAAAAAAAATAAAATTCATTTCAGAGCTAAAGATTTAGAGGTTAACTGGACTATTTTTTTTCCAACTTAAACTGATAAAAAGTCTTTTAAATAATTGCCATTACACCACACAGAGAGCACTGGAAATCCGTGTCCTTGCTGCTTTCAGTCACACTTCTTCAACATGACACATTTTTTCCCCCCTTGATTTTGTGGGTGACAAAGACATTTTACATAGAAAAAACCCAACAGTTTATATGGAAAAAAACATAGAAACAAATTCTCATCTTTACTACATGGGACACTAAACACCTTCAAACAACCTCAGAAAGCTGTGTTATGCTTCAACAATTTAAACTTCTGCATTTAACTCTTTCCAGGGAAAACAGAAAAGAATTTTAATACAATACTAAAGCTCTTATTTGCCTAATTGTAAGAGTCAGCTGCACTGCTCTCACTGAGGTGAAAACTTCTGTGCAGGGTTGGATAGAACACATGCAGACTCTAGAGGGAGTTCTAACTTTGCCATATTTTTCCCCTTACAAGATTTTATCAGTAGTTCAGGACAAAACAAAACAAACAACAACAAAGCCAAGGCAAACTGAAAATGCTTCTCCTGGATGTCTGCTTGTCCCCTTTCCCCTCTGTTACTGGGCAGAGTGGGAGGTGCCTGGCACAGTCAAAGTTCTGCTTTCTGCTCAAAGTATTTTGATTTCCTTTCTTATCCCAAGCATGATGTGTAGAAACTTTATTTTGTTGTTCTTGGGGGACTTGGTGAACCCTCAGTGTGAATACTTTGAGTCCATGCAGCATCTAGGAGAGCCACCATATTTAATGAGGGTGAACTACACTCAGTACAACAAAGAATTTATAAAGCTATTTTCACCAACATAAACCAGCTCCTTTCTAACACAGTAATGCTGCCCACACCTTCCTGTTCCCAGTTCAGACCATGCATTACACTGGGACACACACCAGTGTGCTCCACACATCAGCTGTGTTCACATAGCACTTCAAAAGAAACATATTTTCTTTACAACTCTGCTTGAACTCTAATAGAGCAAACTGGCTACTGGATATCAAGAAGCCAAAAAAAAAAAAAAAAAAAAAGGGTATGAAACAAGCGAANGGAAAATATACGTTTTCCATGTTTATCTAATATTTCAATATTTTTCTGCTTTGAGCATCATGTCAGCTCATCCCTTATGAACTAATATAAAGGCTGGTAATCCTTTATTACTGTGTCTGCCTATTAATCTAACATCTGCTTTGACTTTTGTTATCAATTACTGCTTCAAATACTGATTAAAACTTTCCCCTTCCCATTTCAGTAAAGAAGATAATTTACATTGATGGGAAAACAACAAAGCCCACAGACACATTCTGAGGAAGGTCTTCTACCTATTCAAATATTCATACCAAAAAAAAAAAAAAANAAAAAAAAAAAAAAAAAAAGATATTTGCATTTCAAATTTTTCTCAGTGGAAAAACGCTGCACAAAACATGGACAAAACAACCAACTATCTGTAGGAAAATTCAGGTAACTTCTAACATTCATATGTTGACTTCTAACTTCCATATGGCACCAGGGAAGAAATAGGTACACTTAAGTCAGCTGCCTACCTCTCAGCCTTCATCTCTCACTTGTACAGTGTTTTATGTTGCTATCACAGTATCAGAATCTATAAAAACCATATTTGTATCATAGAAATATATAAGATACTAACCACACCTGCACCTGACTACTCAGTGGTTTCATTTTAATTCAAGGAGAAAAAACAGTCAAAGCTTGGACACAAGGAAAAAAAAAAGTAAACTGCATTTCAAGTGATTTTTGAAGGAGCAAAAAAAGCATGTGAAGCCAGATACTCTTGATTTTTACAGTGTTCTTTCATCCTGCTTCCCAAATTTGACTCTATTTCAAGTCAGTATGGGGGGATGCAACTATGCTGAGCTTGGGTGATCTTTCCAGGCACTGGAAATACTCAGCCTGTCAGCAGCCACCTGCTGAACCCACTGCAAGCACAGAACTCTTCTGTTTTTCTGTAACAATCAGAGAAAGACCTGCACTACAAGTTTCAGAAGCATTTCTGGGGTGATTCTTCCCTGAAGTAATAATATGACAGGCAGTCAAGAAGCCTGAAGGAGCCCCAGCAATGCTGTTTTTCCTCTCTCCATGTTTTCAAACCACCCCCTCAGCATTCACAAGTGAGGCGTTGGTGCAAAGTATGTTTCTTTCTCCTCAATATTGATTTAAAACCATTTTTCATAATAGAGTCTGAAAGCAGGGGAAAAAACAGAAAACAGAAAACCACACACCCAACATTTCTGTCAGAAAGAATCAATGGAATAATGGACTGGCTGAAAACGTGTGTTCCTGATGGATGGTCACCAGCTGAACCCTTCAGTCCCGACTCCAGATCACAGACTTTTCACTGCTGCTGGCACAGCCTGCGACAGCAGGAAGGAGTTTTCAGGGTACTGGTGTTTGAACAGAGGGATACTGGCCTGAGCAAGCATCACAGGGGACCTAAGAAGAGCCAGTCAACAGATTTTTGGTGTCAGTAAATAAAGTCAGTCATCAACCAGTAAAACTAATACACAGAATTTACTAGGAATTTATTCTTGGAGAGAAAAGCAGTTTTGCTGCTAAGAATCCTGTTTGATAATATTCTATCATTCACACTAATAACTTTGGTAAAACCTCACCAGACCTATGTGTACCTAAGCACATGAGCAAGCCTATCAAATGCCACCTAAAATCCAAAGTTAAACCAAGATGTGATTACTGGGTGGGGTCTGGTTACTGGTTTGGGGTTTTTTAATTCATTTAGGTTCCCATCTTGGGGTACAGGAGGTCACCTTTGCTCCCTCTGAGGAGGATCACAACTGTGCTCAAGCTCAAACCTCCACTGGACTGTGCTGGAGCGTGTAATCCAGCTCTTTAATTTACAGTTGATTTTTACAACCACTTTGAAGTAAATTGTACTTGCGCTTAAATTATTTCACAGTTCTAAGCCAGTGCATTTGGGTGCCCACTGATCCAATCTGTACACTCTATCACTTGTTAGGAGACACTGATGGCTCTTTAATATGTCCTAAACATAACCTTGAGACAACGGGAGCTCAAAGCATTTCATAATTATATTCCTCAGTAGGAAGCAAGCTCCACAGTTGACATATGGAAAGATCAAACCGTTTTTCCATTCAAAATAAACAAAAACATTTCCTGTCCTTTCAGCTGTTAACTATTGAACACTTGGCCTGTGTTTCACTGGAAAGCTCTCTGTGGCTTTCTGAAGAGCACTTGGCCATTTCCTCCCCACTTTTAAAAACATACAGGAGGGGTAGAGAAGTGCAGAACCACAGCTGAAGGAGAGACACAGTAGGAAATATCTCAGCATCCTAAAGACACCTATGACTTATAATCACATCATCACTACCAGCCGGCGTCCTTAAAGCGGTGTAAATAATTCAGCCTGTCAGGAGCTCAGCCCAGAAGGATGAGCTTCATCATCACCTCCCAGCAACAGCCTCTCTCAAAACCCTGCCAGTTAAATAGCTCCAAGTGATTTCAGGAGACACTGACCCTTCAAGATGCATTAAACCTCTACCATAAAAACCAACCAGCTGCTCGTCATGCAGATCTACTGAGGTGCCTGCAAAGGTTTCATGAATAAATGGATTGCTGTGGCTCAGACACCAGAAAGGACAAAGCTCAGCAGCTTCCTTCAGCTGAGAGAAATACTTTGCCCTGCATATGCATGGACAACCATAAATCAGTGAGACCGTCTCCAAACTTCCCTTCCCAGCCTGCACTCCAGCAGTAGTTCACAGGCTGTCTCTTGCAGAGGAGCACACAAATACTTCTAAGCCTAAGAAAGGGCCTGTAGAAGCCAAGCAGATTTATAGACAGAGAAGGCAGTTGTCAGTGGAAAAGTCAGCTTGGTCATTAGTCTGCCTCCATACAGAAGAAAATAAAAAGAAAAAAAATGCAACTACAACAAAGTTTAAAGAGCAGTGCTAAAATTAAAGCCCATCTCCAAACCCTCTTCGCCTCTAAAACACATACTTTTATTTTTAAGGTGTCGTATTATTCTATTTCCCACGCTTCACTGCTGTCCAGATCAGCATTGCAAAAGCCATCCATGCAGAAGATAGATCTGCACGATGGAAACCATCTATGAGGGCTTGGGGGACTTCAGAAATACTCTGCACATCCCTATCAGGCTGCTAAACCCACTCCAAGGGCAGAGGACTTCTTCCCTGCTTTTCTGCTGAGCTACAGGGTGAGGAGCATTCAGCATCTGACTACCAATCCATGAGCTGTTAAGCTTGGTATTCACCCATTTTCAACAGCAGAGACCCCGACAGCTCTATAGAGACGGAAATTCCCAGGGGAGGTAGTTGCTAAAAACCAAAGTGTAAGCAGAAGATTATCTGCTGAGAGTTTAAGCAAGCAGGCTTGGGGGGGATGCCTGAGGGCTCTGGAAACTTGCTTTTTAAGAGATTCAAATAAAAGATAGTCAAATAAGACAGAAACGAGGAGGTGAAATGGTTCTTCAAAAAAGCACAGAAGCAACTCTGGAGTAAAGAGGAGAAGAGAGTCATTTCCACCACTTTCAGACTACAGAAAACATTCATAAGTCAAAAAGCAGATGCAAGCAAGACACCCAAAACTGTCCTCTCCAGCTAGATCTGCTGTTTCACCAGACAGAGCACTCAGCTGAGATTGCTCCAAAACCCCAGAATAAAAGGAAATCCAAGCCTCCATCCTGAGGAAGCCACTTTCTCAGCGTGCCTGCAGGCTCCATGAAGCTTTATTTTAATGCAAACACACAGGAGTCATAATAGCAAAAATAAAATAAACCCAAACCACTTAAAGCGAAAACACACCAAGAGAATGGTCAATTATCAGTTTCAGGGGTTCCTGAATTAAGGACAGGCCTAAGCCCACCTAGACTGCCTCTAGTCCAGCCAGAGGAGCCATATCATGGTGAGGAGCATCTCCAAATACTCCTGCATTATGTAGCTTAAAATATTTATTAAGCAGACTAATGTTAACTTCATCCTCCCATTGCTTACCTCTCCTGGGCAGCTACATATGAACACGGGTTGCTCTTCCTAGCTAATAGAGCAAGCAAAGAGCTGATTCAAATGAGCACATCCTTTAGGAGCACCCCATGTGAGTAACGAGCCTGGCTTGTTTTCATACAGGAGCTGTAACTTATTTTAGATGCTTTAGGGTTTCTAAAAGAGGCACCACGCAACCCCCCTCAGTAACAGCAGTGCTGGAGCAGGGCCCTCCTGTTCGTGTGGGCTTTATTGACTTACTCTGCACCAACACGTAGGAGGGAGGTTCAGACACACCAGATAATGCCTCGCAACATCTTCCTACACATCTCCTAAAGAGAGATTTTCCCTCCATTTGTCCTTTTCTCATCAGCGTGTTGGTCTTTTTTTTATTTCCCTCCCTTTTGGGACATGTGCTGACGCAGTTCCCACAGCGCTGGGCCCACAGGGAGGCTCCTCCCTCTTTCACATCCACCATTTATCCACTTTTTTCATTTTATTCTACTGATTCTATTAGCACCGATTCTATTAGCACCCTACCATTGAGGGTTCAAACGCTGAAACCACGCAATTTCTCAGCAAACCCCAAGCACGGTGTAATTGCAGGCCTGGGTAGGCCTCACACCACAGCAGCGCAGCCCGGCGGCCCCGGCCCAGCCCCGCCAGCCTACCTGGGCCCCGGCCACGGCTCCCCGCCGCTCTCCCCCGGTTCCAGGCACGGTTCCAGGCACGGCTCCAGGCACAGCTCCCCAGGCTTCGGGTACGGCTCCCCGCCGCTCTCCCCTCCGAAGCGGCGGCTACTCCCTGCCCAGCTGCTACTCTCCCTCCGAAACCACCAGCCCCGCGGCGGGGCAGCCGCTAATGAGCTCGTTAAGGGCTAAGCAGGGCCCGGTGGGGCCGGGCGGGTCTCACCTCGCTTCACATGGGCCTTGAAGCAACACTTTTTTTTAATCCTTTCTCCTCCTAGCATTGACCCCCCATCACCTCCTCCTTTGCCAGCCCCTGCTGCCAGGTGCCCCCAGCTCCACAGGCCTCACCCAGCTTCTCACATTCAGTAACAGGACAAAAGGAAACGGCCTCAAGTTGCACCAGGGGAGGTTTAGGTTGATTAGGAAATTTCTTTTTGCATAGGAGGGGTAGAATTGTTTGGGTTGGAAAGATCTTTAAGATCACAGTGTCCAACCGTTCCCCCAGCACCGCCAGGGCACCACTAACCCCTGGCCCTCAGCACCACATCTCCATGGCTTGGAAACCCCTGCAGGGATGGGGACTCCACCACTGCCCTGGGCAGCCTGGGACAGCCCTTGAGGAAGAAATTTTTCCTATTGTCCAATCTACACCTCCCCTGGCACAACTTGAGGCCGTTTCCTCTTGTCCTATTGCTTGTTCCTTGGGAGAAGAGACCCTGTTTCAAGACACATTCCTCTGCCTTATTCCTCTGAGCACCTTCAAATGAACAAGTACGAGCAAAGCCTGAATTCTGCTTGCGTAACATTTTGGCTGGTCAGGAATAATGTCTGAAAAAGCAGGGCTGGGAGGAGGGGAAGAAATATAGACTATTCTTGTTTTTCTGCAAGCCATCCGTAATATTGTGACCAAATGATTTCTGCTTCTCGTTAGACTCCGAGTAATATGGAGAAGGGTCAGTGCCTGACATTTCCCAAGCACAGCAGCACTGGCCACTTTATCTTCATAGGGACTTGAGGCAGATTGCTGCACTATTTAGTTACCTTAGTAACATCAGACAGCACGTAGGCTTGCAAATAGTTGTTAAGTCACCTTGCCAATCTGCTGCTACACCTACCAGGAATTGCACAACAAGCATCAATTACAGGGATATCACTCAAAATTCATTATACAAACATGTAAGAAAACTATTAATTCTTTGCTTATGAAATTAGCTTCATTCCAGTGGGGAAACCCCACATTTTTTTAGCATTGTTTTTTTCAATGAGAAAAAAAATCCTTAAAAGAATGGGCTATTACATCCGATCCTCCTGAAACCACTTTGTATAAAGGATATGACATGGCCTCAAACAATATTGTCCTGATTTTCTTAGTATTGCACACACTTAATTTTCAGCTGGGAATTCTCTACCTAAGCAGCAGGTTTGGAAATAGTGGAAACTGGAGAACCTTGTGTATACAAAGAGAAACGCTCTTTTCATGGGTATCATGAACTATGGATGACAATGAAAAACAAGCCAAATTGTTCTGCAAGCCAAAGGAAGCCTTGTTAAAAAACTATTTTCTAAACCCAGGTATTACTCCATTCTAAATGGCATGAAATACATCTGGCCTAAAATAAAGACATGCACAAGTTTTCTTTATTGCCTTCTAAATACCACAGAGAGACAAAAGACCTAAAATTATTATCTGCTGCCTTAAATCACGTATGCAAAGGTGGTACTGGAAGTCTGAGAAGGATTTTGCTGTGACCTTTAAGACTTTTTTTTGAACCCAGTGCTCTTCACTTAATCACAGAATGATAGGGGTTGGAAGGGACCTCTGGAGATCATCTAGTCCAACCCACCTGCCAGAGCAGGTCGCACAGGATGGCATCTAGGTGGGTTTTGAATGTCTCCAGAGAAGGAGACTCCACAGCCTCTCTGGGCAGCCTGGGCCAGGCTCTGCCACCCTCAAAGTAAAGAAGTTCCTCCTCACTTTAGGTGGAACTTTCTACGTTGAAGTTTGTGCCCGTTTCCCACAACCCTTTCACATCTACCTCCATTACAGTGAGCACCACAAAACTGGACACACTTGTATACCTCTTACCCAGCTGACCAGCCAGTCTATCAGTTTAAAACATTGACAGGGCTGATTTCTTATTAAAAATGCCTCGTTTGGGGAGGATGGTGATGTATGTTGAGCAGGATGATTTGTGCCATCTCTCCAGCAGACAACTGCACTGGTGGCTGGGGTGTAACACCTCAGATCACCCCTCTCAACTGGGGGGGATGGAGCACGTTTGTCACAGTCCTGCTTCTGGGGTCATCTCTTTAAAAGGAAAATTTATCTAGGAACAAGAGGATTCTGTCCCATGTGATAAATCTCCTGTCTTGAAGTTAAAATAAAAAAGTCAGGACACTTTGTGAAATTACTTTAATTAACAGTTAAAAATAAGAACTAAGTGGGGCTCCTGACTTTTATGTAATTTAGCAGGAGGCAAAATGTCTCTTATGACACTACTTCACACCAGAATGGCAGCGAGGTATAAACATCCTGCCCTCACACCTCAGGATTTCACCTTCCTTCACTCCAGTCCCTGGGCTTTTTCTTTCCTTTGAAGTCATTCTGAGTCTTGCATGAGCTCGGCACCAGAGCTGGTAACGCTCATTTGGACAAGAGTGAGAGAAGAAAGGACAGACAGAGCTCTTGCCCTTCATTGCCTTTGGCTCCCTGGGAGAGAAGATGGCCCCATCACCTCCTGTCCTCACCACATCCCACAGCCCCTCGGGCAGCCACACACAGACAGCCCTGTCACACATGCACACAAGATGCAAGGACTAATTCCACACAACTTTTCAGCACCCAAACTGAAGCTACAACATAGTAGGAAGCCAGATTTCCCCAGCAGCATCTTGAGAGTTTAGGATAAAAAGGGGGCTGCATCCCCCAGCAATTTGGAGAGACCCCACAGGGATATGGTCAGTGGACTCTCCCTTTATTTGAATAAAGTTAACTTTTTTTTCAGGACTCCTGTGTCTCCTTTATGAACACTGACCTCTGGCAACGGGATTTTCTGCACAGGAGGCTTTAAAGGTTTTCTCCAGGAACTGTAAATTAGGGTCCATTTTCAGACAAAGTGCTTAGCATCCCTTGGTGCACCAGGATAAATGGGTAAATAAATAGATAAATACTATTACTGGATGCTAAACCCCTTCTGGAAACCTGGCCAGAGCAGCACAAGTGGGAGCTAAGGCTGAAGGTTTGTGTTTCTACCCTTAAAAGCCTTGGAAGCAGCTGGATCTTCATCTGGTAGCCCCGTTCCAATCCCAGGGAGGACAATACGGATTCTCCACCTGAGTGGCTAATTGCAGAACTCAGACTGTTGTGCCTAACTGTGAGTATTTATTAGACATAATGTATGGATGTGTGTACTAAATGGGTGCCAAACAGCTGTTGATTTTTGAGGAGACAGCTGTTATCGGGATTCAGGTCCTGAATTTTTCAAATGTCACAGGAAGAACCTTAGAGTTGCATAAACTGCTCACTAGAATGAACAAACTTTCCAAAAACCACATGTAGAATTGCATTAATTATGAAGACTGCTTGTTACCACTACTCTTTCAATGCTTTATCCTGTGACCCGACAAAAAAAACATTAAAACCCTCTACATTATTGCCTAAATGCATAGCTTGCTTTCATAATCTTAATTTTTATACCTTGGAAGCCATAGAGTAAGTCTCAATTAACATTTAGATTTTTAATTTCAGAATTGTTCTTAATTCCAAACATGTACTAATTGTATATTATTTCAGTAATATCATTTTAGCCAAGATAAAAGCCCCATTTGACAAGGTCCTGGAAGAAGACACAGTGAGAGACAAATCTGAAAGTCACACTTTAAAATGCCAGGCTGGAGCGAGGGCAGCGGACACTCTTGTCTTTCCCTGCTCTGTTGAAAGAAGCAATGAACGCCTTTGAAAACACTGGCACAACTTTGCCAACCAGAGCTTGAGCTTTTCTGAAAAAGGTGTTAAAATACAGGCTCTAAATCAGTTTAGGTTTGCCCGGGTCAGAGGAGATCCCTGGAGGACCAAGCAACTGAAATGCTCAGTCCTTTTTTTCCAGCATGCCAAGAATAAGCTTTTCTTCTCTGCCTGGCTCTCATTTTATCTGGACAATGAAGGTTGAGGTTTGGAGTTTAAGTATTAACTGAGTATTCACCAAGCAGGTGAACATTGGATTTTACACCCACAGCAGTATTTGGGTCAGGACCTCAGCGACCCATGGGAATGATGCCCATGAAAAGCAGCAGGTGAAGAGACACCCTCATGCATTTCTCTCACCACTTTCTCCTTCTCATTTCCATTAATCCAGTAATTTCCACAAAAAAAGCATCTGCTATTTCCTCCAGTTTGGCTGGCTCCCCAGCAAAGGTATTTCACAGGATCAGTTGGTGATCGAGGCACTGAACTGGGAGGCAGAGGAGTTCAGTGCAGCTCTGGGTTTTGCTCCAGGCTATTTGTGTCACATCAGGCAAGTCACTGAACCTCACGGTACCCCAGGTCCCATCTGCACCAGGGGGAAAACAAAACCTGCCTCCCAGAGCCTGTGGGGATACAACCACACCCGGGAGATTCTCAGACACAACGGCCTGAATAAATACACACTATGAAAATAGCTTCCTGTTCCTCTCCTGTTTATAATTCATAGGTTGCTACTTCATTACCTTTAGCACTGAGGGATAAATTATATCAGCACGACAAGGAAATGAACATTAGTATCTTAATTCTGCAGCGTTTATACACGGTTTGCTTTCGGGTGGTATTGGTCTAAAGAGCCACACAAATACAAAGCAGCAGGGAAGAAGATCCTTGGCTTTTAATAAGTTCAACACCAGCTTAATTCCTAGCACTCCAGAAGGCTGCTTTCCTCTTAAATCCACTGCATTTAGCTTCAAAACCTGGTAAAGCATGAGAAGTAAATACCTAATAGCATGGCTGTGCTATATTCAGTAGCAGAGGTTCTTCTGAGGCAGCTTCTGAACTCCAGACCATACTGCACACTGGAAACCCCCCAACACGTGGCTTCTCTGATAACCCAGGATCGCCTTGGTCTGTTCACCAGCTGCTTCAACCCAGTAAACCAGAGGCAAGAGTTTTGAGGCCAAGGTGTCTCAGGTGGATCTGCACCACTGCCAGAACTGCCACGGGGAAAAATAAGGGGTATGTAAAGACCCAGTTACTGCCAGCACCACTGGCTGCCTCTGAACCACAGAGCAGCTGCTGTCCACAGCCAGTCATAGAACCATGGAACTGTTTGGGTTGGAAGAGATCTTTAAGATCATTTAGTCCACTCGTNGTCCAGTGATCCCAGTCCTCAGATTAGAGATGTGTAAGCCCAAAGTGCCTGTCTCTCAGCCACTGACTGATGAAATGAAGCTGGACAGTGCCCAGAACGAGTGGAAAAGAGACACAGATGTTTACAATCCTCACAAGGAAATTCAAACTGTGAGCATCAGCCCTGAGAAGAACTGGACAAACTCCTTTGCATAGATGAAGCAGATTTATCTACAGGTCTCATCTTTGTGGGGGGAGCTCCATGCCGAGCTGAGTTAAATGAGAAGAGAGGAAGGATATGTAGGACACAGAGTTACAGGCTGTCACTTCAGTGTCCTTCTTCTGTCCATCACCCTGTCCACACACAAAGACAGAGGCAGAGGAAGAACAGGGGGTTGTTAGCTGGGGGGGCGTCAGGCCAGAAGCCAATGTAACACTATGAGTGAAGAAGTAAAAAGGCAGATGACTTTCTTGGTGAGACTTTGTGCAATACTTCCTGGCGTTGGAGCCACGGTGCTTTCTGAAGAAACCCCAGAGAGCCTGGGAGTGGTGCCTCCAGAACAGCAGCTTGGAGTCAAATTAAAGCCTAGACCCCAGCAGTGCAAAGCAGCCTGTCAAATACCTGAACCAGACTGGGAGACGTCACGAGCCCTCCTTTGTGACACGCACAGAGCCCTGCAGGAAGATCTTCTGATGGAGCCTTGGGTGAACTCTCTGATTTAAATTTTATACACTGCTTTGCCTTTGCCTTTATTGCATTTCAGAGTGAAAAGAGCCTCGCTTTTGACTCTGGTTCCTTTCTCATACAAAGCGTGCACTGGGTTTCTTACTCTAATGAATTATTCTAATTAATATCACTGCTTTTGTTTGTTAGCCTGGCTTGCTGTCTTTTCTTTAGGTTTTGGCTTTCTTGAGATAAAGGAAATACTAAATCTGATCTGGATTTATCTTTCTTAAAATTTAATCACAGATATTCAGTAGAACTCGTGACAACTAACAAGATACTGCAACTTTTTTTTGTATTTTGAACTGCACCCACATGTGTACAAACATTTCCCACTGAAGTCACCAGAAGATGTTCAAGAGGAGAGCAATTTTAAGCCACCATAAAAGATCTGAATTTTAAGAGAAGTTTCCCTGCAGGTGACTTGGAGCCTGAACTACGTGGGGTTAAATGACTAAAAGCTGAATGTAAAGAAGTAAAATAAGCAGGAGGAGGAGACTGAAGCAGGGATACGATGTAGGTAGAAGGTGTGGTGCAAAGGGAGATGAGAAAGGTGAGAGCAGAATAGAAGAGGCTGCAGAACTTGCTGCCCAAAATGAACATTTCTGCTTTAAACAGAAGTTGAGATCATTTGTTTATTATTTTTACTAATATATTTAATAAGGATATTGAGGAAGAAGGCAGAGGGAAAAGGAATGAAGATAGCTGGAGAGCTGCTTACAAGGACACAGTTAGGGAGAACAGAATAATAATAAAACAGTGATTCTGTTGGGGGGAAAAGACAGATGGAGAAGGTGAAAAAAAGAGAAGATTTGAAGATAACTAGCAAAAATTAAATATAGCTACCTTAAAACCCCAGCAGACAAGAACCATAACACTAAGTGCCTGCAGTGAGAGCCATCCTGAGTTCCTCAGGTACAGACTTGTCTGAGGGATGCTGCAGACTCGGTACTGACACAAACTGTTCCCACCACACACCTCGTAGGAGCAAGAGAAAAGTGGTTCAAATACAAAGTGTACCTGCCACAAAGACACCAAAGCCCTGGAGCACACACTGATGGGGGACATCAAAGCTCCACCAATCCCTCCTGAGCTCCAGGCCTTCTGCACGAGAGGCTTGCCAGAAACAGCTGATAAATAGACAAATTTCCTCTGACACATCCCATGACAGACTGCAGACATCATATTTTTCAAGACAAATATATACTCTTCAGTATATTTTTTTTTCCCCTAGGGATGCATACTCATTTTATAGCAAACTACAGCAAAACAACTTCTATATCAATTAGATTTAAGTGAGAACATGCAATAAGTTAGCAATTTAAGCCTGGATTTAGCAACTTTAAGTGCATTGAGTGTACATCCTTAATCTCTGTCTCAGCACCCTTTTCCTCTTCTTTTTATCCTAATCAAAATATAGAGTTACATAACAATAATTCAGATTTATCACCCTTTTCCTCTTCTTTTTATCCTAACCAAAATACAGAGTTATATAATAATAATTCAGATTTATCACTGTGATCTCAAATTTCTGTGCCAAAGATTAAACCATGGCTTTAGTGTTTTCCAAAGTTGCAAATTCCTCCCAGTTGCTGCTCGTTTTCTTCTGTCACCCATTCCCAACACTCTTAAGTCCCAAATTCCAGCACTTTAGCCAGTTATAAAGGAAATTAGACATCTAGTATCCACCCTTTGAATGAAACACATCCACTATGACTTCATTTTTCAGGAGGCATCACACTGGGTTGCCATCCAGATGCTCAGCAGATGTTTGCTGGCTCTGTAGGACCTGTGGGATATACATCATTCTCTAGGCTAAGGCCATTACCAACGTGGTAAGTAAAATAACATTCAGGCAGGTTCATAATTAACACTAATGACGTGCTGATGCTCTGCTCAATGTGCCTGTAGGCTCCAGCCAAGCCTCACCAGGAGCTGCCTTACAAAGCTGAGACTTAGCAAGCGTGAGGTCAGCCTTACAGGGTGATGGGACTTCCTTCCTGAGCATACATTAAACAAAGAGTCATTAGGAACTTTTTAATTTAAATGCGTGTGGTCCATTAGTGAAAATAGTGTTCTCTAATCCCAGCACGGTAGGGGTTGGAAGGGACCTCTGGAGATCATCTAGTCCACCCTCCTGCTCCAGCAGGCTCAATATCAGCCTACAATGAACTTTCTTAGAATCACAGAACCATTTAGGTGGGAAAAGACCTCTAGGATCAGCAAGTCCAACCTCTAACACCTCCCTGACCCCTAGACCGTGTCTTGAAGCACCACATCTGCTCAGTTTTTGGACACTTTCTCCTAAGGATCAGGCTTTGGGGCTTTCATGCCTTGTTTTGCTGCTACTGATTGCTGGTGTTTCTCTACATCAGTAATGAAAACATCCAACAACAACAGGACATACCCAACAAGTACTTATATATACTAAGGGAGGAATGCAATTACATACAACAAGAAATGGATTTCTTTTAATGGAACTGTAACACCCTGGATATTTTAGACAGTCCTCATGTGTTAACTGCAAATACACGTGGCCAACTGGGACTAAACCCCTCATTCCTCAGCCCCCAAAATCAACCCACGAGCTGCAGATTATTCTCCAAGCTCTTTGTTCTGAGAGCCTGACCTTCCCCAGGGCCCAAAGGGGAGAAGAAACCACCACATATGTACCTATCACACACAATACTGCACTGTAGCACTTGAGAGATAAACTATCTCCAGTTCTAGCAGCTCCAGTAATGACAGAGGAAAAAAGGAACAAACGGCGAATGTCACCCAGATGAAATTAAGAAATCAAATAGAGCAAGGAGCAAACCAGAGACATTAGAGATGTGAATGAGACTGAACTTCAAATGCTTCAAAATAACATTTCTTGGGAAAAAAATAATTGAATAAAAAACCCCACCAACATTAATGGGAAGGAAGGATGTGTAAATGTGGATGCTCTGGAGCAGTGAGCAACGACTGATGGAATATTCCAGAGTTATGGGACCAAGCATAAAAATTCCACAGCAGCCAAAGGAGATCAGTGCTCAGCTATATGAGCTAAAGACTAAAATGTTGGGCCACAGAAATAAAGTGTTCACACCTACACAAATTTCTAGGGTTCTGTTATCTAACCTGCTCTGCAGTTTGTGACAGAGATTGATAAAAATTGAAGATAAACATATTTTTGACTTGAAATCATTCATAGCAACACCAAGGAATTCAAGATTTCCTTTTGTAAACACAGAGGAATATAAAAGATGGAATCTAATGTATTTTTATACACTGCAATTTTTAAGATAAGCACTGCTCATAGTGCAAACTATTCTTTGCACATTGGTATCAGATGACCAGAGGGTATCCAATGACTCAAACTTTTTTTTGAGGATGCAGAAAGGAATAATTACAGAAAATACTTTTTGGGACCACATGTGGTTGGCCAGATCCTGAAAAAGGAGCAATATTATTGTTAAAATTACTATAATCTCTAGATGAGGCTCTTAAGGAGCTGCTTCCACCTTAGAGCTTCTTTCCTTCAGCCTCCTCTGAACAAGCTCAGCCACAACATTTCCTGTGTTTTGAAGGCTCTGCAAATAACTGGGCTTTTTATTTCATCTTAGGGAGCTGCCCAGGCTGACATAACTTGGTGTTGTGCTAAGATTTGATTTAAGGAATGGCAAGGATTTCAAGAGACACATGAAGCATCTTGTTGGTAGAAACTCAACACACTCTGGTTTTGAAGCTCTGCTGATTTGTGTTATTTGGAGGGACATCATTGTGATTCTCCTCCAAACAAGCTGGTGCTAGTGATTAGCAGCATAGCTGTGAAGATATATTTTTAGTGCCACAGAACTAGATGTATTTATTAGAGAAGTAATCCAGCAGAAGGATGATTTTTTTCATTTTGAGAGTTAGAGATCAAAAAGTGGCAATTAAAGGGAGCATCACATTCACATTAGGGTGGTGAGACCCTGGCCCAGGTTGCCCAGGGCAGCTGTGGATGCTCCATCCCTGGAGGTGTTCAAGGGCAGGTTGGATGGGCCCTTGAGCAACCTGGTCTAGTGGGAGGTGTCCCTGCCATGGCAGGGGGGTGGAACTAGATGAGTTTTGAGGTCCCTCCCAACCCTGACTATTCTATGATTCATTGTTACATTAGTAGCAAGATCAAGATGAGGGTAAAATGCTAAAGAAATAAAAAGAACTGGTAACTTTGACTGGAAGTCTAAGTTAATGCTCCTGGACAAGTGGCATCCTCTGCCAGGCTTGACAGAAGGGCCATGTAAAATGAAAACTGAAAATCTGAACCAGAATGAGACACATTGTGCACCAGCAGCATTAAGAGATCACATATTTACTCATTTGCAGATGTGCTGCTTCTAATTTTTCAGTAAATTTTATTATAGTGTACATGGAAGAAATAAAAATAAAATATTTTCTAGTTTATGGGTTAGAAAATGAGCTCAAGAACTCAGCCAAGCCTTCAAAATGACCCCAAAAGCTGCATTATGATTATTTTAGCTGTAGTTCAATAAGCAATACCAAGTTTAAGATGTTTCTTGGTTTTTTATAAATAGACTCTAACTGAAACAATATGGAACTCACAGTACTCCCTGAAATGACTATTTAGAAGAGCAGCATTTAACTCAGAACAAAATTAGACCTTGAAGAAGACCAAAAACTAAGATGATCCCTCAGCAAACACCTAATCCTTTCATCAGCCAGGCTACATTTCAGGCTTGAAGATGAAAAAGACTATAGGCTCATTTTGATGCAAAATTCATGTAATCTGACAAAATCACGCCCGAGAACGAAGCAGAAAATGAAGCTTTTTTCACCTTGAAAAGAGAATACATAAAGGCAAGGCAGAGATCTTGGGGAAAAGTGATGAAAAGGGAATCTGCACTGGAGGTACCAACAAGGAGCTCAAATTCTGCTCTCAACGAATTCATCCTCATCACTAATTCAAATGATATTTACAAAATGAAACACATGAGTCCTACTTTACAGGTCCATAACACAATGGGTCTGACCAAGAGGCTCCTTGGTAGCAGATTAACAAGCATGACAGTAAACAAACCTACTACTGAATTTTTTTTCATTCCAAATATTAATTTCTTTTGTTTTCAAGGGAAAGATACTAAATAAGATTTAATTTAGGCTCTTGTAACATGTTTATCTAAGGAAGGTGAGATAAACAATGCTTCTAGAGCATGGGAATGTAGGAATTGGTTAAAATTACAAGAAATATTCAGGTGCATAATTATCTGGCTTAAGACTATACTTGTAAATTAGAGAGAGGAATAAATTACAGAAACTCACATTATCTTAAAATGATATTCTGTTCTGTTTGTTGTAGTAGCATGAAAAAAACCATATTAATTAAATGAAATTGTGGGGGTTTTGCTCCTCCCTTATCCAGCAACGGTTGGCCAATTGCTAAATATTTACTATCACCTTATATTTCTTCCCATCACTATTTGCTCCCAGAATCAGGAAGCCCCCTCAGCTGAAGCACTGATTTGCAGTGTGAGGGGTCAGCTCATGTCACTCCAGGACGTATCCTCTGCAAGCATCAGGTCTGGCAAGCAAAGGCCAGAAATTAATCGTCCTGTACAAGTCTTTAGGCTCTCATTAACTGCTCAAGGATCACAGAACTGCTCTCTGTGATGTTTAATACCTGTGTGCAGAGCCTGTGCCTGGGCCTGGTGAAATAGGCTGGATTGTAGGCCTGACTAGAGATAATCCTGTTTGGGATTAGGCTCTGGCACAATGTAGGGATGGCCAAGATCCTGAGCTCAACCTGAGGTCCAGCGCTTTTAGTCTGATTGCAGATCCCAGGCAGTGTTTTACATGAGCTGGAGAAGTTCATGTTTTGATTTGAAACAGATTAATATGAGTGTATTTAAAGATGTCATTTATGGGTTGGTATAAATGCGATTCCACATCTATGATCAATATGTTATGCTGGGTTTTTTCCAGCCACTTTGTTTTAATATAAATCTTAGTTTCTCTTTTGTCAGTCATGATAAGCTGCCTTCCTCTTCTGGCACCTGCCATTTTTCCAAGAGAATTTTGAATATGCCCTAAATCAATTGTTTACAATTCCACAGAAAGCTCAACCTAGCTTCTCCAAGAGGGGCAGGGAGGTAGCAAGAGGAGACTTCAAAGAAAAGGGGGTGAAAAAGAGTCAGGTTGTCCCATCCAGGGCATTAGCAATACCCAAAACCTCCAACAGAACCTGATCCTAAAACAGAAGCACATTTCTGATAGCACTAACATCAAAATCATTTCTGATGGCACTGCCATCAAAGTTCTCACATGCATTTTCATGTCACAGGGTAATTGCTAAAAAGAATTTTAATTAAGATCATTTTGTTGCAAACTACCTGAACATTAATGAAGTGTAGAAAACATTGTTTCTCTAAATGGGTTTTTTTTGCCATGCAGGTCACCTAATTGCAATGTATTTCCAGGCTGCTGAATCTACTCTTGAGGGTATCCAAGCTCAGGATGAAAAAAAATTAGCTTTAATACTATCAAAGTCCTCCTATTTGCTGGGAAAATAGAGGGGACGATAATGGACATCAACAGCCAGTGCCAAAAGGTGACTTGAAGCCGTGGTGTGTGTTCACTTGAGGTCTAAACAAATATAATGCAATATCAGCAGCTTACTTTGCTTTCTGCTTTGCTAGTATTTCACTGGGCTGCTCAAAATTACCTCTTAGAAACATTTTATTGCCCATTTGCTTTTATTAACCCATTTGAGATGGAAATGGATCCGTATTTAGATCTGTGTGGGCTTTAGAAAGAAGCCAAATAAACCACAGCCTGATCGTGGCTGATCAGTTTGGGAATGGAGAAGCCACTTTCTGGCAAGAAAAGAAGGAAAATTGAATCTGCAGATTCCCACTTTCCCTTCTGTGCATTAGGGCTGTGGCTCCATCTCTGAATTGCTCCATCTCTGCTGTCCACCTTCACTGAGGTCCCCTAAGCTGCTACAGCAAGCTGGCCCCACCACTCAGCTTTCTAAATCTGGACTCATAAACTTAATGGATGGGTAGGAAGGAGCTTTTGTGGAAGCATCTGCCTGAGCTGTCCGGAAATGATGTGATTCCATTTACCCTGCCCATTATGGGATTGAGCTCTGGGTAATCTGGAGGCATAAACTTCTTCACAGAGATACCTCAGGGGCTAAAAACACAAGAAAAGCCTGATGGCTGTCCCTGGAAGGGATCCTCATTCAAACGGCCTGGTACTAAACCAAGAGAAAAATATCTCTGCTGGCTTGACTGGCCAGAAGGACCAGGGCAGGGATCACCCCCTTGGACTTGGCACTGGGAAGGCTGCCCCTTGAATCCTGAGGTCAATTTTGGGCCCCTCGTTCCAAGAAGGACCTTGAGGGGTTGGAGGGTGTCCAGAGAAGGGCAATGAAGCTGGGCAAAAACAGCTGAGGGACCTGAGGAGAAAAGGAGGTTCAGGAGAGCCCTTCTCACTCCAGCAGCTCCCTGAAAGGAGGCTGGAGTGATGTGGGGTTGGTCTCTTCTCCCAAGGAACAAGCGATAGGACAAGAGGAAACAGCCTCAAGCTGAACCAGGGGAGGTTTAAGTTGGATACTGGGAAAAAATTATTCCCTGCAAGGGTTGTGAAGGGCTGGCCCAGGCTGGGCAGGGCAGTGGTGGAGTCCCCATCCCTGGAGGGGTTTCCAAGCTGTGGAGATGTGGTGCTGAGGGACATGGGTTAGTGGTGCCCTGGTAGTGCTGGGTTAATGATTGAACTCAATGATCTTCAAGATCTCCTTCAACCAACCAATTCTATGATTCAATGACTGCATTGGAGATCAAGTGTGAAAACAGCCAAAAAGAGAGGAAGAGAAGTGAGTTGTCACACTGCTTTAAAATTAAAAAATCTGACAAAAGAGAACACCTGACTGACCTCCTCACCCATCAGGGCCAGCAACACTGGCTCTGAACTCCCAGAAGATGGAGTAAGGGAAAAGTCTTGCCCAGGGAAACACCCTCAGAAAGGCGTAGGAGGGGACAGTAAGAGATTTGAACCCAGAGCAGCCTGGCAGATTAAACAGGGACAAGAAATTGAGCTCAGCATATTTTTTACTGCAAAAATTGTTTGGAGCAGAACCTTGCATCACGCTCTAGTACAAGCCCTCTACATCACAAAGTCCTCAGGTAAATATAGTTATGGGTGTAGTGCTGCTTTTTCCTTATCCCTTGTAAAATAATCATAATGGCACAAAGATACTCTTCAAATACCTTTTAAATCCTGCTGGAATTTGTGGGGTTTTTCCACATGGAACCACTGCTCATTTCAACTTAGTCTTTGGTGGAAGGAGACCCGACAGAGATGGGACATCTGGGGACCTCCTCATCATCCTGATTAGTTAAGAGCCACTTCAGCATCTAGTTTTTCCTTCTTCCCTACAGAATGCTGTCCAGGAGCTATTTTATTACTCAGTATATTGAATATACACTAAAGTAACCCCCCAAAACCAAGTTTTTACATCTAAAATACATCAGTATCACACATTAGCTGGAACCAGTTTCTCTTCAGCTAAAACCACAGAGCTCAGTTTCAGCCAAATAATCAAGCCCAGATTGTCCCACAAGGAACATTAATAGTAAATTACACAAGACAGTAAAAATTAATCATTTTTCCTTCCATCAGAATGCTGGGTAATATATGCTAGATGGCTCCCTGTGGCCTATGGCTAAAAATGACATTATTTAATGACCTTTGCATCTGTACCCTTAAGAACACACGGGATAATTTAAATTTATCATATGTTACTACTACTTTCAATGGTTTAAGGTATAGGAATTGATCTGCTGGGGGAAATACAGCTCATTCTTGTGACTTTCTTCCCCAAAGGAGGGAGAGAGCTTCAGAGATAACCCCACCATGAGAAGAGAAATCCTTGGGTTTGCTACCCTTAGGATATGCAGGTCACCATTATTTGTCACATGGATCTTTTGTAGCTTCCATTGCAAACTCAAATTTCTGTAATATGTTACTGGCCATGACGTGTTGTCTCCCTCTTATGGCCTTTCAGGGGGAGTTTGATGCAGAAAAGTGACTGAATAAGATCTACAGGTTCGAGTCTTTTAGGGATTTTTATGAAAACACATAAGGAAATAACACAAGAACATGAGAACAGCTGGACCAGCTCAACCTGAACTTGCACCTTGAGTCCAGTGTCCTCCAACACTGCCCACAGCCTTTGTTAGGGAAGAACGAGTAAAATGACAAGAAGAAAATGAAGTTTCCCACATACCTTCCCAGCCTGAGGCTACTTGTGAGTCCAGGATTTTCTGGAACTGAGGCAGAATCCTCACATGTGACAGATTTTTTTTTTCCTTCAAGGATTTTCTTCAGTGTTTTTCTTTCAATCACTTTTTGAACCCGTGCAAATTTTTAGCACATTCTTCATCCTGTAAGAGAGAGAAAATGACATCATGTAAATACATCTAAAGTCACTGAAATCTGAATTTGTAACTTAGGCACCCAGGGCTTATAGAAGCAATTAAAAAACCTATTTTTATTTCTGAAACAACAGCCAGTTTTCTCCAGATCTTGTCAAATTTTTTACAGGGAGCTCTTAAGCTTCTTCATAAATCTCTTGCTTCGACCCCACAGCAAGAACTCCCAGACTCAGGTAGTTTGTCTGTGTGGTTTTCAAAGCAGGGATTTGGGATAACACTGTGAGATTCTATCTGCAAATAGTTCAGGAGAAAAGAATATTGATAAATAAAATTTAGTTTGGTCTGCTTTGAAATTGGAAAAATTTGGAAGATAAGCCAGCAAGTCACCATTAGTGTTAATTACTAATAATTAACTAATAATTACTAATAATAAGCTAATACCTAATAAAGAAATAACAACTAATAATAAAGCTAATAACTAATAAATAAAAAGCTGATTCAGGAGAAATTTATAGCCAAATATACACTATTATTATAAGCACTTTTCAAGACTCGTAGCACAGCAACACTTCACATCTTGTATAGCTCATTAATAGCAAAAAAATCCCATCTTGGTTAGGTTCAGCTTTTTATTTCAAGTGCTACTCGTGTTTCTTAAATGCTCATTTTAAATTATTTTATATGGTATTTAAAATACACCTGAACTAAAAAAAAAAAAAAAGGAGAAAAATGACTGAGTTTCTGCATGAGCCCAGCATCAAAAAGGTTCCTCCTCACACAACCACATCACAGCCTGGGAATGGCTGCTGTAAAAATGGGTAATTTTTTCAAAATGCAGAGGGGAGTTCTAGATTGAGTATTATTTTCATTCAGAGAGGGGGAAACAGCTACTTCAAGCATCATTGTACCATTATTCCAAATATAATTGGAGCACAGCCACCATCACCGGTGTAAGATAAGTCAGAGCTGGTGCTAGATGGCTGGTGGGAATTTTAACTTGTTTTCCTCTGTTAAGTGAACAACTTTGAGATATGCTGGAAGACAGGAAGGTTTTTCAGATGGGTTATTGTAGTCCTGACTGCCAGTTAATTGGCCAGGAAGACAGCTCTAAGTACATAAACCTAAAATGCTATTTCATGTTAACCCAGTAAAATGACTCTACAAAGCCCAACGAGTCACCTGCAGCACCATAAATTGGTATTTTACATACTTATGCTCAGCTCGTGAATAAGTGAGATTGAGAACAGGTCCTACCATACCCACACACACCCTGTCATGACAAATTTGAAGAAATTAAATATTAAAAATGCCTCCCAACCATAGACCAAGCTGCCAACTCTGGCTCTTTGTCTCGTCCCTGGCTCCCAACAACGCATCAGAACCTTGGGGAGAAGCCTCCTGAACACCACCAAGGATTTCTACAATACATTTCTAGCAAATTATACAAGTCCCTCCCTCATAATAATTGCAGTTTTCAGAAGAATAGGAGTAAGACTTATTATTTATAATTTCTTAGTTCAAAAAATTGCATCAGCACAGAGGATGCTGAATTTCTATCAAATAGTGCAACGAGGATTGATATTAGTAACAGGGGTTGAGGGAATGGTGCAATAAAAATATGCAGCCCGTGTTTTACACCCCATATTTTAATATATATACACACACCTCATATTTAATCTATTATAAAATAAATTTAAAGCTATGTTATATATTGAATTGGAAGAACTGTCTAATCTCCACAACCTCAGCAGCGTATTGCACTGAAACAAGAGGTGACATTTAAATGCATTTTGGGTTTCGTTTGGGCAGATGAGACAATGTATAAAAATCAGGATTTCACTCTGAGTTTGCCAAACCAAACTCTGAAAAACTTTTAAATAGAGTCTTGGCAACTGCAGAATAAGTATTTTAAAAGTTGCCTGTTCTGAGGAACAGAAAAGTTAGGGAGTAAAAAAAGAAAGAGGAAAAAAAAAAGGTCAAGGAAAGCAACCAATAAAAGGGGTTGGAAAGAGAACAGGGGGAAGAAGCATCTTCAAAGACTTGTGCAAAGGCAAATATAGGTTGACCGATCAATATTAGAGATCAAGGAATAAACAAAGTGGAAAAAGTTATGGCCAGACTCCAGAAGATGGAAATTTACATCTATAAAAGCAGTTGATTTTTTGTCCTTATCTGATAATTCAAATTAATAAATTGCTGTGAGGATTTCAATGTTCATTTCAGACTCCTTCCAATTAGAAGCTGCATTAGTTTTTAATCATAGTTTAATGCAAGTTCATATTACTAAAGCAGTTCCTTCTGGGTGGTTTTATGGTGACCCATCCCAACTGCAAACCAAAGATGTGCTGGGCCCATTTCTCTTCCTGCTACTGCTAATGGGAGTATTTCTTTAGTCCTCTCCCTATGACTAAGTGAATTAAATGGCTTATATGGCCTGCATAGAGTGAAGTATGGCTGATTAGTTATTTGTGCTCTCACATAAATGATCTTGAGGAGGCAATAATTGAGCTGGATATGCATTAACTTCAAGGAAGACCCTGAAAATCGACGAGAGAAGTAATGGATTAGATAAATACTTCAGGTGAGAACTTCCTCTGAGTTAACATGTGCATTTGTCATCTCCTGCTGGTGTGGTGAGCTGCTGTCCCTGCACCCTGCTCAACCATCACAGCTGATTAACAGAAGGGTCCTTGATTTCTTCTCGGGGAGGATCCTCCCTTCCACTGGTCTTTGACCAACTAAACCCCAGCCCTGGCAGCCAGGAACATGGGGAGAGTGGGCAGAGGAGCCCCAAGGGCAGCCTGTCCCACCACTGCCAGCAGAGACCAGGGGATGCTTTACCCATGCCCTGCCAGCAACTGGGACCATGCTGGGAGAGCCCCACCACGTATTTCACCTCCTAGTAAACCCACATACTACATCTCTCTATTTTCAGAGATAGCAAATAAATTATATATGTGGAACATTACTGGATCTTCTAGTGGGAGGTGTCCCTGCCCATGGCAGGGGTTTGGAACTAGGCGAACTTTAAGGTCCCCTCCAACCCAAACCATTCTAGGACTAATCCATCAAGCCAATCTACACATCAATAATAAGTGAAACATGAGAGGTTAGGCCAGTTTCCCCAAACATTTTCTCATCTGGCATTTCTTGCCTCACTTTTCAACTCAAGTACTGCTAAACCCAATGGTCAGGCAAGCACCACATTTGAACTTCTTCCAGGACAGGAAAATCCTTACACCTTCAAAGGGAAAAGGCTGGGGACATTCGTGGAAACAGTTAAACATATGTTTTCATCAGAATTGTAAACAATACAATCAGACATCCACAGAAACATCCTCTAGAGAGAAATGTACCTCACCCACCAACACTGGGTGTAGGACATGATACACGCACAGTTTCATACACATCCCACAGCAATCTGGGCTTGAGAGCTACAATATATATTTAGCTCTTATCTGGTGGAGTGACTTTTAATGACATTTAGAAGTGCTAAGGCACTTGGAGGATTAGGCTCTTTATTAGCCCCAGTGTTCCCCCGTCAGCGGTTGCTCAGATATTAAACCTCTACCAGGGCACACAAACATGGAGCCCCTTTGATAGGATTCAAAAGCTTCATGTAATTTTGCTCTTATGAGTTTATTCTTGTCACCTTTAAAGGTCTATGTGTATACAAACCTTCATGGGCTAGGGATTATTTACTTCATCTTTTAATTAGCAAGTGCTGAGTCTTGAGGAGGCGCCTCAAAGCTCCTTCCTCAGTAACGTGTCACCTTAGGCCAACAAAGGTGACAGAACAAATCCATACATCAGTGGTGGACATCATTGGTGTGATGGAAAGAGATGATCTGGGGTTTGGAGTCCCTGTCATCACCTCTGGGGGCACAGATAGTCCCGCTGCCCCCAGAGCCCACAGTGAGCTGGGCAAAGCACTGGGTACTTTGAACTTCTCCAATGCACCAAAGGATTAAGGACCTGGCATGAAGGGTCTGGGATCCCTCAAGATCAATAATAAAGACAATACAATTGCAATTACACTGGGGCTTTCAGTCATTTCCCAAATCAGGGCCTCTGTTTTCAAGATAAAACCTTAAATAACTTCCCAGAGCATTTTCCTACAGAAAAAAAATATTTCCTACCCTTGCATGTCCCTGCAAAGCCAACAACCCCACCCATACCCATGTGCTGCCTACCACCAAACACACCAGAGCCTCCAGTTGCCAGTCTTGGCTTTCTTCTTTCCCCTCTCAACAAGTAGCACAGGCACAAGCCAGGGATGGGATGACTTTAATATTCCCCCATCACTCTCTTCTCCCGGGAGTTTCAAGGTTGAGGAAATTGAGACATTAAGAGGACAAGTGTTTGTTCTGCTGTAATTAAAAACTTTCCATACACCAATCCTGATCTCAGTAGCCCACGAGTGCTTTCATACTGAGAAGACTTTGGTGTCATGCTCATTTGAAAAAAAAATAAAAATAAAAAAATTAAATAGTAGAGTCTTGCCTTGGCAGGGGAAACATCACATGAACATTTTTGCTACTGTTCTTCAGGACCTGATTTTTTTTTTTATTGAAAGGGCTGATAAATCTCCCACTATCTGGTGCCACTCATCACATCTGGCCATAAAATCAGCTTTTAACAGTGAGCACAAGGAAACCCAATAATTGTGCTACAACCTAAATACAGAACCTGGACATGGGGGAACGTGGTGGGGGGAAGCCAATTATTTTCCCCTTGTGGGTTGATTTATATTATCATTCCAAGTATAAGCAGAACCCTTCCAGCACTCTTTCTTCCAGAGGAAACACACAGAGCCTCAGATAACAAGATAACACAGAGAGGATTCATTTCCTCCACACTCTCTCTGCATTGCTGATGGAGCCAAATGGACGTGAGGGATGTGCCACACACAATCACAGCCCATCTTTCCATGGCAAGAGCTCTTTGCTACATGGTAACTGAGAATGGCTTTTTTGTTCCCAATTTACAACAAAAATTAGAGCAATCAGCCATACAAACAACAGGACAAAAGCCAATCCCTTTAAGTTCTGCCAGGCTGTGAGACAAGGTGCATCTCAGCAGAGAGTTTTCATTGGATTAAATCACTATTTCTTGATTTAGGTAGGCTCAGAGTCATGTCTGATCATTAATTGTTCCTCCTGCAAACCAGTCCTTCCCTATCAACACTTCAAGTGTTTGTACAATTAATTACCCATTGCTAAAGCCTCTAGTGCAACCATCCCATATCCCCAGTAATTTATAGTTGGAAATTCATGCCTAAAGGTGGGATTTGCAGAGCAGTGAAGTTTTGTTCTGTAGCTCTCCTGTTAGCCACATGCATACAAGCAAACGTGGACTCAGAAAGGCCAAATATGAAGACAATACTCTAATATTCTGTCTGGAAAATCCTAATATAGACTAGGCCCATGAGATCCTTTACTATCCAGGCTTGTCAAGGCTTTCTGTGCTCTCCCACCTCCTGCTCTGCTGCCTGCATGACACTTGTGCTGGGGCAGAGGAGGAGGAGAAGGAAGGATTTGGTGCTGGAGGTTTGTCTGAGCTGGATTATTCTCTTGTCTTTCTGAAAGCACCAAGATGCAACTCCCAGCTCGACTCGGAAATAAAGCAGAAATTTGGCAGCTTGTTTATGGAGCTGTCATCCTCCATCTCACACTGGGCTGCATCAGCACATCTGCTGGTACATGAACAAACCACATCCCTGGTTTCAGTGGGAACAACTGGTCATTTGTGAGGAAACCAGTGCCCAATTTAATAAAACAGTTCAGATTTCCCTTGAAATGCACCTTGTGCCTCAGTTGCACAGAGTCCTCTGACTCAAAGGGCTGTAAAGGACATTTTCATGTGTCCTTGCATGGACCCAGCAAGGAAACACTTCTGTTAAACTTCTATCATTACCCACCCTTGTAGAATCAAATATTCCAAACATTCCTACAATTCCTAAAAAGAGACTCAACGTTTTCAAATTCTGTAGTGCTGTGGATCTTCAGTCTTTGGTGGCAAAAATCTAGAGACCAGCAATCTTCCTGCAAAGCCACCACCCCTTTTTGATTGGTAATATCACTTTAGGAGCACAAGTGCCACCACAATGTCCCATCACAACAAGAGGCATCCTCAGCTGGATTTCCCACTTGTGCAGTGATTACAGTAATGATGCCATTGTCTTGAGAGGATTTCCAAGAGCCTGATATTCCAGCAGAGGAAATAAAAGCTACTTTCAAATCTCCACTTCTGTAAGCTGGGACACGTTCAAAAATTACTCCCCCAAAGTTGCAACACACTTAAGACATACAAAACCTGGGTGGGAAACTTCCAAGAATCACCAAAACCTCACCAAATCACAGAATCATTTTGGTTGGAAGAAACCTTCAAGATCATTGAGTCCAACCATTCCCCCATCCCTGCCAGGTCACCACTAACCCATGTTCCTCAGCACCACATCTCCATGGCTTTGAAACCCCTGCAGGGATGGGGACTCCACCACTGCCCTGGGCAGCCTCTTCCACAACTTGACAACCCTTTTGGGGAAGACATTCTTTCTCATGTCCAAGCTGAACCTCCCCTAGCACAACTTGAGGCCGTTTCCTCTTGCCTTGTTTTCCCTGGATGGCTCAGCAGCAGACTGCAGAGGTCAATAATACACTCCAGTGCCCATTAGATGGAAACCCCTCCTCAGTGAGCAAGACACAAACAGAAATCAGTGCTTTTCTTTCCCCAGCCTATCTGTAGAACACATCTAGCCAAACCCATAATTTAATCCACAAATGTGTTACAACATTAAGAGATTTTCCCTAACACGGCCGATGAAAGGTCATTTTTGAGGACAGGAGATAAAACAGGAACATGGTCGGAATTTACAAGTGAGGCTCGTGGGGGTTTTTTATATCTATCTATTTCCTTATTAGCTTACCAGGGAAATGAGCACACTGCAAAGTTCATGTTCAAGAGAAAGGTCATGCTTCACTGTACAGAAAAGGCTACTCTTGAAGCAGAATTAGCAAGGAAAAATTCAGCACGGGTACAACCGAAAATGGGATTTCACAGTTGCTTTGTAACAACATTTTTCTACATTTTTTTTGCTGCATTTCCTGGAGAAGACATTACAAATACTACAATATACCTAAGAAACAATTATCCATTCCTTCCATGGGTGTCCTTAATGATCCTG